>CM073121.1:17898472-18180972 GCA_037039145.1 Fundulus diaphanus | reverse complement strand
AGTAAGCGGACACACGATCCTCTACAGACAGTTTCTATCAGGGTTCTGCATTACCTAAAGGGCTTTTCTCTTCTTTCCACACAGCTAGAATAAACATCACATAAAGGCAAACGGCAGCGCTGCTAAAAGGCAAGAGGAGAAGTCAAGCAGCTGAAGGCATTGACTGATAACCACATGCTAAGTGCATGTGGACCATTTTGAAATGAATCATTGACAAAAACCAGCCAGCGTTGTAGCGCCGGGTTTGTTGAGGGATGGAGAGATGAGCGGCTTGGAGGCAACTCTTTGTCCCACCTGTGCTTTGAAGAATTTGGCTATGAGGCTCCAACGACGCAGTAAAGCAGCATTTTCACAGCAGCTTACAATCAGGCGGGACGTTTTAGCACTGAATAGAGAGTTGTGATGAATAAAAAGGACATCTCTTGGAAAAATGCACATGTGGCTTTAGGGGAGCTGGGTTTGCTGTGCTTCTCCAGCCCAGACCTGCTGAGCTGAACAGAGCAGGTCCTCGTTCCTTATATGCACGCCACCTTACGTCTCACTCTACCCAAAGCTTCTCTTGTAACTCTACATCCACAGAAACAAATGAAAGCAGAGCCTCTCTGCATGACAGAGCATGTCAGACACCTATGAAGTTCTCTAACGCTACCCTTACAAGAAACCCGTTTAAAAGGCATGCTGAGGAAATAAGTCTGGAGGCCAAACTGGTTCAGGCCGGGTTGGAGTGTCACGTGGGAATACTTGAGGGAGTTTGATGGGAATAGCAGCACAGTTTTAGCCTCCAGCAAAAATCTCCACGAAGTCTTCACCGGGAAGCCTGAAGAACCAGGAAGTGACGCGTCTTCACCAACACCTCTTAGAACATTAATACTTGGAGACCCCAGAAGCCCCAGGTGGACGCTTCAGGCGTTTCCTCAAATACAGCATTGAGAGCCTCCTTCGTGGAGCTGACACAGTATCTAAGCACTACAAAGCCTATATAAATAGTTGTGATATAAATACCTGTACTCCATTAAAGACATTCACTTTGGAGCTCGGCCAACGAACGGGACAGCAGAATTAGCCTGAGCAAGTCAAGACAACATGCTGCAACAGCAGACTGAGCGGCATCCTGTTCAGGCCGAGCCGTCTCCCCAACAGGCCGACTCGGTGTCGCTGAACCTAAAGCTGCCTACTGTTAAGTCACAACCCTGTTCCAAGAGAAAATGCGTCACTTTGGCTGTGGAAAGGATCTTGGCCCAGACCCACCAGACCCATCACTAGCAGCTCAACCCAGGTTTGTTGAGCCAGGACCAGATCTGGATCATCTCCTGCGGCGTCCTCGGGTGAACCAGCATCAAGCTCTTATAGGCGCAGGGGTGAGAGCGGTATTTCTCCTCGATGTTAAAGGTCCGGAAGCCTTTGTGCTTGTCTGGGGCCAGCCCCAGCTTCCGGAGGCACATCCCAGTGTAGACGTCATCTATGGGATACAGAGCTACGTGTGGCGAGATGCGGTGCAGGCGGGCTGCGATGTCTCCAGAGTAAAGGTAGCCCCCGCCCCCGGCATACGGAGGGTACGTACCAGTGTACATGCTCTCTGGGATGAAATACTTCACCTTCTTGTCTCTGTGCGGCCCTGCATTGGTGATCACGTCACCCACGAACAGGTCCCTGGCTTTGGGCCCCGACAGGCCCTTGAGGAAGTCCAGGATGCGGTACGTGTTGACAAAGACGTCGTCGTCCCCCTTGAAGATGTAGCGGGCGCCAGAACAGCGGGTCTGAATCCATTCCAAGAACAGCAGCTCCTTGACAGTCAAGTTGAAGAAGGAGTCCCTAAAATCCCACAGAATGACGTCTTTGTGCCGTTGGCTCTCATACTCCACCATCTGAGACAGATCGGGATGGTGGTCCACAGCGTTTGCGTTTCCAAGGAGGAAAACGGTGACCACCGTCATATTGGCTACGACACCGGCCGCTCCCCAGGACTCACGGATGGCCTGGCGCCGGTCGAAATGCGGCGCCAGGGATTTGACAGCGAGGAGCAGGAATGGGGGCTTCTTGCAGATGTCCGGCTGATCTATCAGAACTGGGTAGGACCGGCAGCGCATGTAGAGCAGGAAGTCCTTGAAGCGAAGCGGTAAAGCGTTGTAGTCTTTAACCTGTGTAGCAACCCTATGGTTGGGCTGGCAGGGGTCAGAGGGTAAACTGGTCTCATTTAACCAGTCGGGCAACTCCGAGCTGCTAGAGTTGGCCGTGAAGATGGGATTGTTGTGAAAGTCCAGGATCTGTTGCTGGAGGTTCCAGTAGGAGGAACTGGGGGTCGGCTTGGTCCAAAAATGTCCATCGCTGGTGTAGATTTTCTGCCGTCCATTTTTGTCTGTGCTGCTATTAAGGGAGAGGAGGAAGACGAAGATGAAGAAGTTGACCATCATCAGCGTCACCATAAGCTTTAGGTTCCAGCGCAGCAGCGCCATGACGGGCCTCCGCCGGACACCGCCTGCAGAGACAGGAACATAATTAATCAACAGGTTCGAACTGGAAACATGGAAGAATTATTCTGTAGGCTCAGTATTAAAAAGATGCAGAATCTGGACCGGTATCATTATCTGAAAATCCTGAAGCCAAACTACAGAGAATTCTATTAATTGCCTTTTCATAATCATCATTGCCATTCACATTTTGCTGTACATTTAGTGATTGGCTGGTATTTTCATGCGGCTACGTGGGAACAAACACACGGCCCGCAGTGGCAGCTGGAGATCAGTTGTGGGTTTTGAGACACAAAAACAGACACACCGCTCTTCCCTCCTGCTCACAGCACGACTAAGGCTACGTTCACACTGCAGCTCGATGCTCAATTCTGTTCACATTATTAAATGCAACCGTCATCATTCTGCTGTCTGAACGATAAAAGGCAGCAAAGCGACCTGCATGCACAGATAAGAGGGAGACGTCACAGAGCAGCGCACTGTTTACAGAAGTTATGGAGACTAATTGTTTCTAGAAGTCTTCAAGAAAGTTTTATTTAAAAAAAACTTCGAATAAAAAAAAAACCCAGATAATGGCCAATGTCTCTCATTATTATCAGAAAGCTGTTGAGCAATGGGAGCCGACAATTTTAGGACCACATCATAGTGAGACCAAGGTAAGAGGAAAGCAGCACCGCTGCTAACAGCGTTTTCTGGAGCGCTGCTGTGAGGACGTGTAGTGAGAGACGGGAGAGGGACGTCAAAGACGGATAAAATGTGACCTGACCGTTCAGACTGTGGGCACCTGGAAAATAAAATTAGTACCGCATATGGAAGTGGCACAGATCGGATTGTTTTGGGGTGAAAAGACTGGAATTAGGCCGTTCACACTGCCATGAAAAATATCATATGTGGGTTCCTTTCCCTGCAGTGTAAATGTAGGGATTGTGTGACAACAACAACAACAACGTTGTTGGCACACAACGTTACAACATTACCAGCCGCTCTCTGCCAGGGAGGGAGGGGCAATTATTGTGCTTCACGTGATCTCAAGGCTTGGCTGCTGAATGCGCAGCATGCACGTATCGGCCGATACCAATACAAGAAAAAAACAAAAATATCAGCCAAAAATATCTGTTGACGTCTAACTACAACTATGTTGTTTCTGGAGCAAACATAAACCAGAAGAAGCTTTTTCCATAAGACCTTGCTGTGAAAATACAAACTATTATTTTTGATTAATAACTTTTATAACCCTGGATCCCAGACTGCTCATCTGAGATCCAGGGTTGCCATGAACCTGCAGCAGACAGACAGTGAGCCCTCATCACGAGCAACGCTGTTACTGCAACATTCCCCATTGTTGCAGCTATTCCTAATATGGTGCAGCCCTCGTCTTGAGTTAAAATCTTTCCTGCGCGATGCAGAAAGTTTGCATTTTCACCGTCTTTCATGGATTCTCTCTAGGTACTCCAGCTTCCTTCCACAGACCAAGAAAAAGCGTGTTACGTTTTTTTAGGGGCTGTTCTTAAATTGTGGGCTTGCTGTGTTTGTTTGTTTGCCCTGGTGGACTGACGATGCATCAAGGGTGTACCATGCCTCATCCTTACTAACGCAGGAGCAAGGCATCAGCCCAGTCAAAAAAGGTCCAGAGCAGCTGTTGTGCAGAAATATCCAGTTTCTTCTTTAGTGAATATTACTTTATAATAGACCACTGGCCACCAAAACTGCTAAAGAGGCCTACTTTAAAGCACTTATTCTCCTTATGGCTTGTATCAGGTTTTCTTCCTAAAAGACAGCTCGTGTTGGGCGTACAAAAACAAAATCTGTTCATTTCCCATGCTTCACTGCGCCTCCAACAGCTAGGGATCCATCCTCATTTCCAGGCTGCTCTGCTTTTCATCTTTCTGACCTCATCATCTCTCAAGGGGTTCCCAACATGTACATGTTGCTAAACATAGCGACGCACAAGGAAGCTGGGCATAGAGCACCAGCTCTCAGAAAGCTCCTCCCTTATTTAAAGAAATCTTTCGTAAGGAAATGAGAGAATACTGAGCGAATCAAACTGCATCCATGACTCTTACGTGTCGGTGGACCAATAAGGAGTGAGCTGAACAGGCTCGCCTTGTCCCACATCATATCCATGAATACGTTCAATTGTTTACAGAGTAATGCAGAAAAAAAGTCATGGAAGACTACATCAGATTTGTTTGGAAGAAGAAGAAAAAAAAACTACAGCTTTAATAACCTGTTTTTTTGCATAAGTCAACTCCTAAACTGCATCAGAACTGATCCAATGGCTTTTTCTGCAGTAAACATTGAAGCTCCTCTGTTCAGTAATCAGACAAGCAGTTAAAACTTAATAGTACATAGAAACTGGCGTTACCCTCTTTCTCAAATAGACTTTAGAGGGGCAGTGTAAACCAAGAGGTAACCCTGTTTTTCTAAACCACAAGTCAATTACCACAATGTCTTTATTTAGCTCTTAGTGCTTCATTATCCCGTCTGATCATCTGGCTCACAAAGTTGTGTTTACACGTATCCCACCTTCCAGACAGAAAGAAGCGTTTGTTTATGCACAACCATAAGCAATCCTCTGTGTGGCAGCTGAGGAGACGGTCATGCGTACATGCATAGACTGCAGGCTAGGAAAACGGTCCAAGGCAGAACAAAAACCATTCAGTTTTCTAGATATTCATCTTAAAAAACATCACCCAGCCCACGGCATTAAGGAAGAATTATCCATCGTGAAGATCTGGCAATAAAGCAGCTTCTGGGAAACAGCAGCGTGAGGTTTTGTTTGCTGCTGAAGACAAAAAAAAAAAAAAAAAGCTTTTCTACATGAAGAAATATTAACATTTCATGGAATATAGAAGGAGAGTTGATTGGGGTCTAGTCTCAATCGAGCAAACCAAGACAGGAGGAAAACATGCAAGCTAAAAGTCAACAAATCCAGCCGTATTCTGGTGTGACAGCCTCAGATTTCTAGACTGGGTGAATCTTCCATCCTCACTGTTTTACTGTCCTTCTCCCTGGCAGGGGGCCTCTGATACGCCCGTTTACCTTCTAACAAAGCAAGTGAAAAGAACAAACACATAATACGGTACTGTGCAAATGTTTTAGGCAGGTGTGAAAATGCTATAAAATAGAATGCTCCAAAAATACATATTAACGTTGTTATGAATTTAGAAAATGCAAAATGAGCGAATAAAGCAAATAAATAACATTATCTTTGGTGTTACTAGGCTTCATTTTAAACTCAAAAGTAAGTCTTCATGTTAGAGTTGCGGTGAAAAGGCCACACCTCTGAGATGGAAACTTGGTCGAGTGAAAGGCTATGCATGGAAACAGGGACTGGGGTGTGGAGAATGGCTGTAGCAGAAGGCACCGCGTTAGTCCGAGGGCTGAGGGTCTGCAGGCAACAGTGACGCACGGTGGAGGTTTCTTCAAAGTTTGGGCTGCATTTCTCTGCTTTAGCTGCCAGGTTTTTCCAAACAACAAAATTTACTTTGGTTCCACTTTGTTCTCAATGAAAACACTTTAAATATAAATATATTAAAAAGGGACATAAAAATATATATGCTTTATACTAGGGTTGTCACAATAAAATTCTAAAACTCAAAGCCAATACTGAGAAAAATACTCAATACCAGTTTGGATACCACAGTATTATTTAAGTTATTTTTGGTTCTGTACTAGGGATGCAATCAAATAATCAACTCATGATTAATTGTCGATTAATGGTTTATTGGATTAAAGTTTTCTTTCCATCTGATTAACTGATAAGGTCCGGTTAAAGACCTTCTTTCAGGCACTTTTCAGTGTTGTAGTATGGCCGCCAACCAGAAGAGGGAGCCGCCGCTCATTCTACTGTGGAGCCACACCACACCAGATTTAAGAGAAAAAACAAAAAAACAAAGGTTCTGTTTTTAAATCTCAACACCCAGCAAGCTCCTTGATTTATCACCTAAATTATTTGCGTTAGCGGAGGTCTTTATGCAATAAACATGATGATAGACTAAGACATGATGCCAAAAGCATAGTTGATGAGGGCTTTCATGAGGATTTTAAGTGTTTCACATATTTTATTCTATTCATCTTATTTGTTTCCAGTCAGTAACCTAATGTGTTTTATAAATATGTCAAAGTTTAAGAATATTTGAGAAAACCACAATTTGTTGCTTATTCAGTCAGTATTTGATACAGGTGGCAGAAAAAAATTAAATTAAAATAAACTTTTTTTAATTCAGCATATTGTAGAATACAAAAACAAAAATAAAACAGCCCTTCATCTTATGAAAAGATCCTAATTACTCATTAGTCGATTGATAAGAGCACTCAACTTTAGATCAACTCAGTCCATAATTTGCACCCCCATCCTGAACAACAACAAAAAAATTTTTTTTTATCAATCACAAAATGGAAAACTTGACTAATTTTCTTTACTTGGACAAAGCCAACAAGTAGGGGATGTCACTTCTGTTTGAAAAAACAGTAAACCAAATAACACTGATAGTATAAGTGTTAATACCCTTTATTATTATAAAAATAATATTTATTCAATAGTGCAGTAAATTTATTTTATTATAATAGACTTAACAAAATCCGAGACGTTCCCAGTTTTCATTAGAGAAATCAAATCTGGTCACCTTAAGGAGGAAGTACACTGGCCGCGTAACGCAAGCAGCACGGCTTACAGGCGTGTTTTTAAAAGCATAAATTTACATCAGATGCTGCAAAGTACACAGCTGCTCACTATTCTGCAGAGAGAAGAACTTTCGTCATGGGGAAGTAAATAAGAACCACAAATTACCAGTAATATATGGGCAAGGTATTAAATTACCTGTAATATATCCTATGTTTTAATCTCCTAAAAGTCCTTGTCTTGACCATATCTGATTAGAAATCGTATATTTTAGTTTGTTAGCTTGTCACAACTACATCATCCATGGCCCTTTATTTTCAACGGCTCTTATTTTGGGATACTTCCGCAAGTGAACTTTGACAAAAGATGTTTTCCCGTTTATTCCCTGCCAAAGAGGAGCGTATACAGGTCTAAATGTGTATATGTTGTGTATTTACACTATGCAACGTATAAACTGTCGCATAGTGTAAATACATGCATATTATGCTTCTGGTGTACATGTATTAACTGATTAAAATGAAAAGCTAACCCTAAGCGTAGGATGCACGTATGCTGCTTTGCTGCGCTTACGCACCGCAATGCGTCTGGTGTGTTTCCTCCTGAACACAGCTCTCTTTCCTAAGAGGGAGAGCTATCCGTCTCTGTTGGGAGGACAGATTAGCTGGACTACACGGCCCTGTTTCTAACAAAAGGCCAAAATAAACGTAACTTTTAGATTGAATAACTTACTAGGTTTATTGTTGCTAGCTCGTACTCTGAGCACGGGCTGCCTGACATGAATGCCCTTCTAGTTTAGACATTACAGTCAGGCAGTCTTGTAGACAGCTCAGGGGTCCGGTTACGGGGCCGATCAGGTAGTGAAACAGTGTACCGTAACACTCCGAATATCCATTGAGCAGAGCGGCTTCGTTGCTTACCAAAGTCATACTTACAAATTTTAGCAGATTTTTAAGCACATTGTACCATATAAAATCGGTCAGAAAGCACAACAGTAATCACATAAAGCGCACCGGATTATAAGGAGCGCCATCAATTTATTTATTTTGTTAATTTTTTTTAGAAGATTTAAGGATTTTAAGTGCACCTTATAGTCCAAAGAAAATGCAGCAAGCTAATAAGCCAGGGGCGGAACGGTCACAGGAGCTGGCTGATTGTTAAAAATTTTAATAACATTTAACCTAAAAAGAAGCACAGTAATGCTAGTAGCTCTACAAACAGGGGATTGGATTTTATAGAATGCTATAATGGGTATGAAAATGGGAACTTCAGCTTGCATTCGTTTCCATATTGGAAAACAAAAAAAGGAAGGTAGATGGGAAACACTTTCAGCCTTGTGAAACTGAAGGTTTTCCACCAATACCCAATCCAGCGACCAAATCTTTTCAAAGTTCATGAACCAGCTAAACTAATGTGGAGTCATAAGTTTTCATACGACAACACTTCTTACTGGTTAAAAAAGGAACTTGTAATGATTAAAGTCTGACAAAATCAAATGGTTTTGTCAGACTTAGCCAAATCCTTCCTGCCTGTGTATCAGACTCCTAGCAACAGCTCTGCACTCATTTGCTCCTGTTGGTTCTCTCCAATCTCCTCTACACGCCTCATCCAGCCCACCTTTCTGCACGGCACCTGTCCACTTCGCTATCTGCTCTCCTTGTGATTTGCACGCAAATGAATTATGATAACATAGGAAAATTATGTGCAATATTTGTTTCGTCGGTATCAAATTACAAACTGGGACAAATGCAAGCAGGCTTTATTCTGGTTCCTCCTTTTGTTGTCTTTTCCTGATGGATAATTCAGCTCTCGTACTGAATGCATCCCACACAGACACAGGGAGTTCGGGGAAATGAGTGGGAGGAGGTTGGCTTGTTAACAATACCAAAGCTCCTGGATTAATGACAAGAAAGTTAACATACAAACAACAAGGCGATCTTGGCTAGAAGATACTCACACAAAAAAGTGGAAAAATATAGGAACCTTTGCTCAAAAAGGCAAATTTAATTTTGAACTTTACACTTTGTTCCTCTTGCAGTTTAAAATGGTATTTGTTCATTAGCAAGCTCTGCAAAAAATGCAGCATTGTATGAAGAGGAGCTCTGCATAGATATCAAGTGACCTACTGTACCAGCTGTATGCTGCTTTTTAGGCTTTAATATTTCTGTGTTAGAAATAAATAAAAAAATCCAGAGTTGTTTTAACAGTGCAAAACTATGGAGACCAAATCCAACAGTGATCTGAAAATGCATATTGCACAACACAGTGTGCAAGCGCAGCTTTTAGGGCTCTGGCCCTTTAAGAGTGCACTCTCAGGCACTGCACTATAAAGAGCACATTCAGATTCAGAGCACACACATATTAGTTTGCTGAGAAAACATATTGGGCTGAAAGTGGCCACAGAAATCTATACAAGCTAATGCTTAATAAAAGAGATAGCAGATGGTGTGGGCATTAAACTCTGAGACTCTGATACATCGGCTCAGTTCCCCAGAGTTTCAACCACAGGGATTATTGTGAATGGACACCATCTGTAGAAGTGATACTACTGCTTGGAGGTCAGTAGTTCACTTACTGCTCTCCTTAGGGTTTTTGTGATATTATTTTATTCACGTTTATTGAACATAAACTGGTCCCCATTATTTAAAACAAAGTACCTCCTAAAAGGAACCGTTTCTCAGCTCAAACTGCACATAAATTCATAGCTAAAGCTTCTCAGTAAGACATGGATAGTTGGTACATTACCCGTAACCAACATATGACCTGTGGCTATCCGTCTTACACCACAGGTGAGCCGTTTACAATAGGCTCAAAAAAGGGTCACTTTATCATCTGCACTGGTGTAAAATACAACGACACATTAGCTTGCATGTACAGCTGGCAACATGCACATCGTTATTACAATGATCCCTTCTTACGCCACGACTCAAGCACGTCACTTTGCTCGCCACATCCAATACTTCGTCTGCTAAATAAAAAGATTGAAAATGTAGCCTCTGATCCGTCCTTAGTCGTAGCATCACTACACCACCATGTGGCTCATTCCAAATGTCATAGCTGACTCAGTAACTAAACTTTGGATGTATTCAGCATTGCATGCTAGTCTCTTCAAGGGAGCTCAATGAGTGACTTAGCAAAATAAAATTTGGATTTTCAAAAATTACATCTTAAAATATATTTTGTAAATTTGAATGAATTGATTAAATCGATTAATCACCCAGTTTTATTTGGAAGCATCCAAAATGTATCTAAAAATAGATTTGTTCTGGCTGTCACATTTACTTACAATTTCCATAAAAGAATATACACACGGATCAGTAGTACTGTGTTTGCTTATAAAACCAAACTGATCATCAGTTGTTATATACTCCTGAAATCTTCAAAAACAATGTGTTCAAACTATTTAGTAAATATACTAGGCAAGGCACCTAGTCTATAATTATCCACACTAGACATCTTCCCAGTTTTGTCTTTCTCTACTGGCACTAAATTAACTGATAACATAGAAGCAGGTAGATTAGCAGGATTTAAAGATCCTGGTTAACACACGGAGTAACACATGGCTCTGCTGCTCTTTGGTCGACACCCAAAGCTTTATTTACAGGCGGCTTACTTGGAGGTTCTTCTTCAGCTTGAATAATCACACCATTGTTGGAACCAGTATGACCAACACTGAACACTCTTTCCACAATTACCACTTCCTCAGAAATATTTGGTAATTATATGAAAATTTATTAGAAAAATCGACATTCACTGTTTAAATAATGTCACTTTATTAACAGTTTGACCTTTCTCGACATGCTTTATGCCTTGGCTGCTTGTGAAACAGGTGTGGGTCACCAAACCATAAGCAAAACATTTGAAAAGAAAGAATCACAAGTGAATAGAATTTAAACGAAAATTAAAGGCATAATCAACTGGTTGGATTATTTTAACTCGCTTCATTTCAATTCCAGAGAAAATTCATTGGACTGAAGTAACGGTCAGTGCGTTTTGGTATATAATTAACCAAATCAAGTCTACACAAGTTAAGACACTTCACAGTAAATATTGTCTTGGTCATCCACTAACATTTTTTGATCTAGCTTACATGCCTATTAATAAGGTAAGATGAAGATCTGGAACTTCTCAGCTTTCACACATGATCTTTGTGCCATAAGGGGAAGAGGGTACTTAGCAGGATTGTGGCAGTTTTAGCGGATGCATCACTAACTGACCACCGGATGCTGGGAACGATGTGAATACGGTGATTTAGACCAGACAAAAGGTTCAGTGAGCCGAGGCCTTCCACCTGTATGTGTGATGGGTGTGGGGCACCAGGGAACAATGGCAGGTAAAGACTTGTTTGTCAATGAGCAACGCTGAGCAAACACATGAGCTTTTAATGGAGGCTCACTTTTTAAAATCATCCCCCAAAATTAATGTTCCAGACTTAAATAAAGGAACTTTGAAAACGTCTTTAATTGCCAAGAGAGGCATTAACATGCATGCTAAATGATCTTACCTGTGCAGGTGAGTGGGCCTCTAAAGCTTGCGTTGTCTTGGCATTTAGTCTCAACTGTCTCACCCCATGCTTAGGTCTGCCCTCTGGGAATAAGAGCCAATAGGGAACAGGGGATGTAAGGCTGGGGAGGAGGAGATGAGATGGGCTAAACCTAAAAGCAAACAAATAAAAGAATAGTGTTTAAGACAGTATCTATATCGAGTTCGAAATTTTTGTATCATGACAACCCCATTACACTAAGAAAAATACTCGACACCATTTTTGTTACTGTGGCGACATTTTTGAAGGCACTGGGTTATTTTGGTAAAAGAGCAAAAAATTCATTATTTACAATATGACCAACCTAACTTTAATTTTCTTATTTAGGGCAAAGCCAATAGCTACGGATACAATTAACAAGCAGGATCATATTTCTCCCATATTAGCTTCCCTTCATTGGCTTATTGTTAAAGAATAGAATTTAAAATTTTCCATCTCACGTATAAAGCCCTAAATAATCTTTATTTAAAATTTAAAAGCTCCATCATATATCAGAGCTCTGATTACCCCGTATGTTCCTAACAGAGCACTTCGCTCTCAGACTGCAGGTCTGCTGGTGGTTCCTAGAGTCTCTAAAAGTAGAATGGGAGGCAGATCCTTTAGTTATCAGGCTCCTCTCCTGTGGAACCAACTCCCAGTTTTGGTCCGTGAGGCAGACACCCCGTCTACTTTTAAGACTAATCTTAAAACTTTCCTTTTCGACAAAGCTTATAGTTAGAGTGGCTCATGTTACCCTGAGCGATCTCTGTAGTTATGCTGCTATAGGCTTAGGCTACTGAAGGACATCAGGGTCTATTTTTCTCACTCTACTGAGTTCTCCAACTGTTCTCTAGGTTTGCTATACGGGTAAAAGCCAGTAAATTAGAATATTTTGAAAAACTTGATTTATTTCAGTAATTGCATTCAAAAGGTGTAACTTGTACATTATATTTATTCATTGCACACAGACTGATGCATTCAAATGTTTATTTCATTTAATTTTGATGATTTGAAGTGGCAACAAATGAAAATCCAAAATTCCGTGTGTCACAAAATTAGAATATTACTTAAGGCTAATACAAAAAAGGGATTTTTTAGAAATGTTGGCCAACTGAAAAGTATGAAAATGAAAAATATGAGCATGTACAATACTCAATACTTGGTTGGAGCTCCTTTTGCCTCAATTACTGCATTAATGCGGCGTGGCATGGAGTCGACGAGTTTCTGGCACTGCTCAGGTGTTATGAGAGCCCAGGTTGCTCTGATAGTGGCCTTCAACTCTTCTGCGTTGTTGGGTCTGGCATTCTGCATCTTCCTTTTCACAATACCCCACAGATTTTCTATGGGGCTAAGGTCAGGGGAGTTGGCTGGCCAATTTAGAACAGAAATACCATGCTCCGTAAACCAGGCACGGGTAGATTTTGCGCTGTGTGCAGGCGCCAAGTCCTGTTGGAACCTGAAATCTCCATCTCCATAGAGCAGGTCAGCAGCAGGAAGCATGAAGTGCTCTAAAACTTGCTGGTAGACGGCTGCGTTGACCCTGGATCTCAGGAAACAGAATGGACCGACACCAGCAGATGACATGGCACCCCAAACCATCACTGATGGTAGAAACTTTACACTAGACTTCAGGCAACGTGGATCCTGTGCCTCTCCTGTCTTCCTCCAGACTCTGGGACCTCGATTTCCAAAGGAAATGCAAAATTTGCTTTCGTCAGAAAACATGACTTTGGACCACTCAGCAGCAGTCCAGCTCTTTTTTTCCTTAGCCCAGGTGAGATGCTTTTCGCGCTGTTTCTTGGTCAACAGTGGCTTGACACGAGGTATGCGGCAGTTGAAACCCATGTCTTTCAAGCGTCTCTTGGTGGTGGATCTTGAAGCACTGACTCCAGCAGCTGTCCACTCCTTGTGAATCTCCCCCACATTTTTGAATGGTTTTTTTTTCACAATCTTGACTAGGGCGCGGTGATCCCTATCGCTTGTACACTTTTTCTGACCACAGTTTTTCCTTCCCTTTGCCTCTCTATTAATGTGTTTGGACACAGAGCTCTGAGAACAGCCAGCCTCTTCAGCAACAACCTTTTGTGTCTTTCCCTCCTTGTGCAATGTGTCGATGGTCGCCTTTTGGACAGCTGTCAAATCTGAAGTCTTCCCCATGTTTGTGTAGGCTTCAGAACTGGACTGAGAGACCATTTAAAGCCCTTTGCAGGTGTTTTGAGTTAATCAGCTGATTAGTTTGTGGCACCAGGTGTCTTCAAAATTTAACCCTTACACAATATTCTAATTTTGTGACACACGGAATTTTGGATTTTCATTTGTTGCCACTTCAAATCATCAAAATTAAATGAAATAAACATTTGAATGCATCAGTCTGTGTGCAATGAATAAATATAATGTACAAGTTACACCTTTTGAATGCAATTACTGAAATAAATCAAGTTTTTCAAAATATTCTAATTTACTGGCTTTTACCTGTATTTGTTGTCATTTAAACTTTTCAGGATCGCAGGATCAGCCAAACTATGAAAAAAGTGTGACTTATAGTCCGAAAAAGTACGGTAATCAATTAATTAAAGGAGCTATAAGTAATACTCACACCTTGTGGCAACAGGTTGCCAATCACAACAATCTAATATGCCGTTTTTAAACTGTGTGTTGGTGTTTTGAATTTTTACTTACACAGAACAGGTCTATGGTGTTGTATTCTGTTCCATTTCTGGTCCACTTATCTTACAGGCTGAAGCTCTTTTGTCAAGATAAAATACCAAATGCTGCACTCTGTGGTGGGAACCCTGGGAACTCTCGTATGATTCGCTGAGGAATGAACAAGTAAACATGGGCTACACTCTGAACCGAAGTTGTTCCGGACCGTACCTCTAGGTTTGAAAGGAGAAAAACTTGATAAAGACTTTGTTGATGGAGAGGACCGATTGATTATAGGGAATGTTACTTCCATCCCAGGTGACAAGTGAGAATGATTTTGGTTAATTTTACGGTAAGTATCTTATTTATAGCTCCTTTAAGGCAGTGTTTCCCAACCCTGGTCCTCAGGTACTCCTGTACTGGATGTTTTAGGTGTCTTCTTGTTGCCACACACCTGAATTAAATGAACAGGTGATTAAGAGGCTTCGAGGCTGAGGAGGTCATTCAATCATTTGAATCAGGTGCACTGCAACAGAGACATATCTAAAACATGAAGGGCAGGGGGACAGGGTTGGGAATAGACCAGTTCATTGTTATTGTTTTGATCCGGGTTTTTTGCACATGCGCGCTGGACTGGTAGGCAAAAGGCGAACACAAAGAGGGACGCAAACAAAGGAAACAACGAGTTCGACGTATTTTTGTTCTTTAGATAACGTATCACAAGATCGTCTTAAGAGTAAGTTGATGGTTGATGGTATCAGACTGCCAGATCCACACAGCAAAAGCCTGAAGAGACGGAGCGAGTCTGTGAAATGCTGGCCAAGTGTTCCGTACGGCAACATATACAGCTACCTTATCAACACGCCAGGCCAGTACAGACGAGAGAGCATGAAAGCCATGAAGTCACTTGGCGGCTACAATTATTTTATATCGGGACATGGGCACCAGCAACCCCCGCGACCCCATGAGGGATTAAGCGGGTCAGAAAATGGATGAATGGATGTTCAGACATGTTTGTGTAACATACGAAAGCGGAGTCGGACACAGACAGCACCTTAGCAGAGAGGAAGACCCGCCACCGGTAGGTTAAAAAAAACATTGTTCACAAAGGATTATTTTGGTGTTTTTGTTTTGTTAATCCTTTCACAGACTCATGCCAGAGGGTTTGCATACATAGTAAATGTACGTATATTATTACGAAACGAACGTTTAAGTCTTGACCCATGTATATATCCTATTTTTTTATTTGTATAATTACTGAAGTAGAACAATGACCAGTGCAAAATTAAGTTGTATTTACCGGAGATGAAGTGTAGACTGCAAATTCTGTCGTGGTATGTGCTTCCCACAGTCGATTGGGATTGTCTGCCTGCGTCCTTTTCATTGAAATTATCCATTTCTTTCGTCTTTCTTCGTCCTTCGATAAACGAAAGAAACGTACATCCGACGACTTGGAATGCCTCTGTGTGCAACCGGGAGCACAACAAGTCGTAGACATTGTTTAGATTCCAAAAATAAACGAACTAAAAGCACGTTCTAAATCACCCGTTTTGTCACGGTGTTTGGCGGGAACAGTCCTGTTTTTGCCTACCAGCGTAACCCGGATGTAGCGCTGACGTCACGCGTGAACTGGTTTATAGCGCTGGACGATATAGAAAAAAATCATATTGATAAAATAGAAATCATATTGATCGATATTGATAATTATCAAAACATTCAAAACACATATTTTAAGTGCAGCCCTGGCCATTTTATGCTGTTGCTTAATGACCTTTTTTTAAGATAAAGAACAGACAAACACTGAATTTAAACTTAACCAATCAACTTTTTACCAAAACTACAAGTTTTTAAAATAAAAATAAAAAAAAGAACACTAGCTCTCTGACTCTTTGTGATTTGTTTGTGATTGGTTGGGAGGATGTAATGACCAATACTAACCTACATGATAGGTTAGAGAACAAAAGGAAAGAAAACTGCTCTTCTATTGACCTTTTTATTTACCTTTTTTTCCTATCGCACATCTATTGATTGATATATAATGATAATGAATTATCGTCCGACCCTAGTTGGGAAACACTGTATTAAGGGATTCAAATATAAACTATCGTAATTCCTCAGTTTCCTCTTGAGCAAAATTACCCATTTACAAAGTTACTTGCACCTTTAATATATATATACACTACCGTTCAAAAGTTTGGTTGTTCACCCAAACAATTTTGTGTTTTCCATGAAAAAAGTCACACTTATTCACCACCATACATTGTGAAATTAATAGAAAATAGAGTCAAGACATTGACAAGGTTAGAAATAATGATTTGTATTTGAAATAAGATTTTTTTTACATCAAACTTTGCTTTCGTCAAAGAATCCTCTATTTGCAGCAATTACAGCATTGCAGACCTTTGGCATTCTAGCTGTTAATTTGTTGAGGTAATCTGGAGAAATTGCACCCCACGCTTGCAGAAGCAGCTCCCACAAGTTGGATTGGTTGGATGGGCACTTCTTGCGTACCATACGGTCAAGCTGCTCCCACAACAGCTCAATGGGGTTCAGATCTGGTGACTGCACTGGCCACTCCATTACCGATAGAATACCAGCTGCCTGCTTCTGCTCTAAATAGTTCTTGCACAATTTGGAGGTGTGTTTAGGGTCATTGTCCTGTTGTAGGATGAAATTGGCTCCAATCAAGCGCTGTCCACTGGGTAGGGCATGGCGTTGCAGTGATAGCCTTCCTTATTCAGAATCCCTTTTACCCTGTACAAATCTCCCACCTTACCAGCACCAAAGCAACCCCAGACCATCACATTACCTCCACCATGCTTAACAGATGGCGTCAGGCATTCTTCCAGCATCTTTTCATTTGTTCTGCGTCTCACAAGCGTTCTTCTTTGTGATCCAAACACCTCAAACTTGGATTCATCTGTCCACAACACTTTTTTCCAGTCTTCCTCTGTCCAATGTCTGTGTTATTTTGCCCATCTTAATCTTTTTCTTTTATTGAAATCTTCAATTTCTTAGCAATTTCTCGCATGGAATAGCCTTCATTTCTAAGAACAAGAATAGATTGTCGAGTTTCAGATGAAAGTTCTCTTTTTCTGGCCATTTTGAGCGTTTAATTGACCCCACAAATGTGATGCTCTAGAAACTCAATCTGCTCAAAGGAAGGTCAGTTTTGTAGCTTCTGTAGCGAGCTAAACTGTTTTCAGATGTGTGAACATGATTGCACAAGGGTTTTCTAATCATCAATTAGCCTTCTGAGCCAATGAGCAAACACATTGTACCATTAGAACACTGGAGTGATAGTTGCTGGAAATGGGCCTCTATACTATGTAGATATTGCACCAAAAACCAGACATTTGCAGCTAGAATAGTCGTTTACCACATTAGCAATGTATAGAGTGTATTTCTTTAAAGTTAAGACTAGTTTAAAGTTATCTTCATTGAAAAGTACAGTGCTTTTCCTTCAAAAATAAGGACATTTCAATGTGACCCCAAACTTTTGAACGGTAGTGTAGGTAGTGGTACCACAATTATTTTACTTAGGTCAGGAGATGCAGTAATGATTCAAATACCTTAGTACGCAATTTGTTCCATTCCTCTAAAAATGCTGATTTAACATTACTGTTGACCTGGCCTTGGCTGTTTGGCCAGCTCAGAGTGGAGAGTGCATTTGCTCCCATTGATCATTCATAGTTAACATAATCAGCACTGCCCAGGATGCTCTCTTTGGGTGGAGACACTGCTCTAATCTTCCATCTTAATTGTGGGAAATCAGATTCCTTGTATGCAAGATTAAATCAATATACTGCAGAAGTTCTGCAGAGCCTCTCCATATGTGGATAAACATCCTGATTACTTACCAAAACAAGCAGGCAGCAGTAAGATTAAAATCATCAAAACTTTACATATTTAGAAGGCAAGATCCATAATGTGAAACAGGCAATGCCTCGTGACATAGTGCAGGGCGTCTTAGCTGCCTCACCCAAAGGGTTGATTGCTGAAGACGTTTGTACAGTACTCTCTGTGAGGAATTTTGATACGCTCTTTGTGTACATGTTTAGATGCAATATTTCTTCTGAACAACAGTTTGTGTACGTGTTTGCTTTCACTAGAAAATGTTTATCTAATGTTTGAGATCTCCGTTTAGCGAGTTCCCAGTTATCTTGGGTACTTGCCAACATTACGGCAACAAAGGGTCTTTAAGAGACTAGGGGAAGGAAAGCAACAGGAAAAACGAAGACAAATGCAGTCTCATGCTGCTTTCTGCTGTAGGAGTGGTAGCAGATAAGGCGGGCCTGAAAGCAGAACTCTACTTCTGAGGACTCGCCATATCTTTGGCAGAACCTCCACTTTTGCAGTGTGATGATAAAGCATGTCCAACCGGCCATAGGAACCAAACAATTCAACAACACTGACAATTATTGTGAAATGGTTGATCATGAAGCCAAATGTAAAAAAAAACAAAAAAAAACGTAAATGGTAAATGGCTTGTACTTGTATAGCGCTTTTAACTAGTCTTGACGACCTCCAAAGCGCTTTACACTACAGTCTTTGTCATTCACCCATTCACACCCTGACAGTGGTGAGCTATGTAAGTAGCTACAGCTGCCCTGGGGCAGGCTGACAGAGGCGAGGCTGCCATACAACGGCGCCCCCAGGCCCTCTGACCACCGCCAGCAGGCAATGCGGGAGAAGTGTCTTGCCCAAGGAAACAACGACAGAGACAGTCAGAGCAGGGGATCGAACCAGCAACCCGCCAATTGCAAGACGAACCCCCTAACCTCTGTGCCACCGTCGCCCCACGTAGGTATTTTAGTTAATAGTGTATATTTGTGCACTTAAATTAAACCTAATCAAATCAATTTAAATATCATGAGATGTTAAAATTTACTTTATTTTAAAAAACCAACACCACCAGCTCCCCTCTGTCTCCCTGCGTAGCTGGCTAGTGAATGCCAGCCACTGGGTGCTGCGTTTCTCTTGGTAGTGAAGGAAAAGTAGAGACAATGGTACAGTGTTTCCAACTTAGCGACTGTTGCTGTATTTGAGGACTTTTCAGACCCCTCTAGCAACTTTTATTCAAAAAAGTGACTAGAAACAAATCTAGTGACTATTCTGTGTTTTTGGCGATTTAGCGACTTCATGTGAAAGAAGCGATCTGTCTACCGTTACTGTCTCAAGACAGCAGCTAGAGCGTTGTGAGGTCGTCCTTTTCCCTCAGCACTGTCTCACAGGCAGCTGCCTCGTCCTGAAAGCCCTGCAGTCAGTCAGAGCAAAGAGAGCAGAGAGGAGACCTGCTCTGTTGATGATGATTCTGCCCTGGATTACAAAGCTGAATATAAATATACATTTTTAATCTAGTCTTTTTATTTTCTGAAACTGTTGCACTAAAATAATTACCCGATTACCACACAGCTTGAAGCCCTTTATTCACCTTGTTCAATGTGTGTCTCCGATTACTATCTTTTTGGTAAAATTAGATGTGCTGTGTGGATTCAGGCAACGAATAAATCATCATACATTATTTCATAAAGCAATGTTTACTTGCGTTGCATTTCAATTACATTTTAAACGACCCCCCTCCCCCGGTTTGACCACCACCATGCTTAAAAAAAAAAATCCTAGAGGAAAGCCTAAAATGTAAGCATTTCATTCATACAGACTGCAAAGCAACATGATGTTCCAACCAGGTGAACAAGGGATTAGTTAAAACAACCAGCATTACAAAATGCTGATGAAAGAAACATGCACTCGCCAACAATAACACCTCAATGCACAGAACCTTAAAATAGAAAGGAATTTTTCATTATCAACAAATACTTGTGACTCTGACTCCCCCTCTAAAGGTCATCTTTCCCTTTGCTGTGACTCATTTACTTCCACTCAGCACAATCTGGACCAAAAACTGATACTGATGATAAACCATGCAAGTCAACACCAGCCACCATATTACTCATATTTAAATGTGACAGTAGTACAAATGCAGTGTACACCTAAGACTGAATATTATTCTAAATATAATTTTCCAACCCTAGCATAGTTAGTTATAACAAATATCTGATATTTCAATAAAACACTGAGTAAAAAGGCTCCTAAAACACATTTATTCTTAAGTGCAAGTCTGATTTGTTTGATTTTTTTCCGCCAGAATTGGAAATTGAGAACGTATTAGGGTTGTCACGATTAGGGATGGGTAACTTTCACACCTGGGAATCGATACCGGTACTTAACCGTTTATATAGTAATAAATGTTAGTTCATTAATATAATCTCTTTTTTTTTAAAAACGTATTTATTTCTCAATATATAAACTTGTTTGGATCTACAAATGAAACTTATTAAACATTTATGGATTTTATTACACTGCCTGAATCCACAGAACATAAAAAAACCCCACATTTTTACCAATACATCAGTTATCAGAGGCACAGAGTGAACGAGGTGAATACGGGATTGAATCTGTGTGTGAATACAGTTCAGGGAATTGTTTTAGTGCAACAGTTTCAGAGACGACTTCATTGAAAACATATTTTATCTGGCTTTGTAAATCAGGGCTGGAGACATCTACGAGGGAGCAGAGGCTCCCCTTTCTGCTCTGACTCCAGACGGGTTTCAGGACGAGGCAGCAGCAGCTGTCTGTGAGGCGGTGTTTGTGGGAAGAGCTCACAGCAGCAGTCGCCGCTGTCCCATGACAATAACTGCAGAACGATTGGTGCTTTGACAGAAAGTCATTAATAAGAGAAGAAAGTCGCAGGACTTTTCGCTGGTTGCCTTTTTGAAAAAAACAAAACAAGGTCACTGGATTGGTCCGAAAAGTAGCTAAATAGCGACGCTGGCCTTGCACTTTGCGTCCAAAATTTTGCAGCGAGCGTAATCTGCAGCGCTTTTTGAAAAGTGGAGCCAGACTTATCCGACGCGTTCTTGTTCACTGGACCAGCGGCTACTGACTTCATTACACTCTTGCACGTGCAATGCTGCCTTCATGTTCGGCATGGAAAATCGGCCACTCTTCCACGCCCTCAGTGATGCGTTTAGGTACTGAAACATGGTACCGTTTGATTTTATGTGAATCAGTACTTGGTAGCACCGACAGGATTCGGCCTATAAAAGAAGCAAATTCAGTGCCCATCCACAGTCACGATAGTAAAATTTGAAACTTGACAAAAATATTAAAGGAATATGATTGCTATGATGACTATGACATAATAATATCTTAGCCTTGTTTATTAGGACAAAACCAATAAGTAGAAAATAATAATTTTAGAAAAATATAATTTTAAATAAATGTCACTTCCCTGTTTGGCAAAACGATAGGCAGCACTTGGCGTACTAACTTTTTTTTTTTTTTTTTCAAAAGGTACTTTTAATCTGACAAACAGGCCTTTTAGAAATGCATATTCTAATTTATTGAATATGACTGTACAAACATTCAGGTAAACTTTGATTTATGGCGGCAAGATGCTAGTAAAAGATGACCTGGCAATGCCATTGTTGAAAATTGCAATAGACAGTGGATTTTGGTTACCACACTCTTCCTTATAAACCGTTTCTTTTCAATTATCCGTGTCCTCACTGAGCTATATGAGCTCAATCACTAAGATCCATATGACGTGTGGATATAAAGTCGGGTTCACATTGTGCAATTTAAGGCTGGCTTGGCCAGAATCTTTTGCCCTGAAAGAAAACCTCTGGCTGTGAGCTCACACCGTCAGTGTGTGGTTGTTCAGAGTATTGCATACAAACCACTGGTTTAGCTCTCACAACAACAGACAACAAAAATCAAGCATTGTCAGAAATGTTCTTGGGGAAATTGCTGAGCGCGACAGCTGATTTTTGTCCCGTCTCGGCCTGACATGAACGCTTCTACTCCGTTCTCCGTCTTTTTTCCCAGACTCCCCCTAATGAGAGCATTGACAGCTGTAAGCTGCTCCCCATTCACTGTTGGACCAACATCTCTGGCCAACCTTATAGGACCAATGCAATTTGATACGGTGGAGCACCAATACAAGAAATTACAAGATTATTCATGCACCAAACTAAGTCCACAATCTTTATCTTTTGTTCTGTTAACCTACCAGTTTTAATGCCCATATTACACAGGGAAATGTTCAGATTTGTTCGGTATTTGACCTGCCAGTCAGCAGTCAGATCAGTGTAAAGTTTTCTGATTCCAATCTCTCATAGATTGATGCATTACAGTCTTTAAGATGTCAAATCAACAACTGATTTGCAAATTTTCAACAGTGGCAAAATATCCACAATTAAACAATGTTTGTCGTTTCCTTTAAATCTTAAATTCAAGAGAAAACTCAATATTTTGTAATGTGATTAGATATCTGCCATTCAAAAACAGATGTTTTTTTAAATAAAGAACTTCACATGTCATGAGTACACAGAATAGCTCTTGCTGTCTTAAAAAAAAAAAAGAAAAAAAAAAAAGTGGTTTAGATATAAAAATAAATTTTCCACTACATTCTGTAACATGGGCTGCGTCAGTCCAACCGTGTCCAGCTCAGCAGTGATTTTCAGGACACTGCAGCCTTTCCAGTCTTTGTTTTCCTGGCAGCTATTAATATTATCTCTGGAGTTTTTGTACGTCAACAGTTTCTCTTCTCCAAGATGGGATTAAACGGCTTTAGGGAAAGCTAAAACGTTCTAAAGCAGGGGTCACCAAGTGAAACTGAGAACTACTTCATCGGTACCGAGTCACATGAAGCGCTACCAGTGCTGACCTTTGAACTAGAAGAGTCCGCGCTCACCAATAAACATGCTCTTTTTTTTAGATATTGTAATTTTTATATTTATATAAATGCAAATATGATTACAGAAGTAGAGCAACAGACTAAAATGACATTCTAGCTGCAGCTCGTGGAGGGTCGTGCTAGTTTTAGAACAGGTTTGTGGGCACCACATGTGGACCTTGGTTAAAAAAAAAAAACATGTGATATTGTGAAAAAACTGTGGTACAAGTGCAGCTGTAGTAGGAGATCTCGTATCTGCCATTGTGAACTGTCATTGGCCACAGTGATGATACACATCCTCAGGAACTGAGAACAGGAAGATTGTCTGAGGCAGACACCGGGGAAGAACCCAGACATGGAAACAATAGCGAAACAACCATTTATTGCCCAGAGTCCATATACATTTTTTACTGCACTTTCAGCAGCAAGGTGCAAATGAAAATCTTGGGTTGCTTTCAAAGCCTGTGAATCCAAGTCTTAATAGCTTTATCAGCTGCTCACATGTGTTAACATGCCAGACATTCATAACTTGTTATTCTGAAGCTTACCTTTCCTCCCAAACTCTGAAAAACTGGCACTTTTGTCAGTCTGCAACCACACACGCACACACGCTACAGATCTATCAACCTCATTTCAACTTCCACAAATAAAGCGGCACAGAGTATCTGACTGCAGCAGAGAGCACAGACACAGAGCTATACTGCCTTGAGAAAATGTGCCAACAATGAATTACAGGAAGATCCCTACCGATGGAAAATGCAGAAGCTGTGGCCAGGACATTACATGACATGACAAATGAGGCCACAATGGCCTCAAGTTTCCCAGAGAAAATGATAGAACACTGAAATCCAGCACGTGTTTTAGCCACAAAGACACATGCTCCTTCAGGATGAGGACGTTTCAGATTAGATCCATAGTCAGTTTAATGGAAACTGTTCTGTGGACGACGTTTGAAACTCCTTTACAGTTTGAGTTTAATCAGTATGCATGCTCTTAAGTAAATACACTACAAGACAACATTTCCCCCCACCCTCCCTGGACTGAGTGAAGGTGGGGTGCAGTTAAATAATAAATGAAAGATGACTGAAAACCACTGAGAAGAGTGGGAATTAAAAAAGCAATATGATGGGGTTTTTTCAGAGCTGTTCTCGTCAGTAAACTGTGAAACGACTTGCTTCATAGATGCAACACTTCATGAGAACAAGCTGTCTATTAATGTCTGAGAAAAAAAACACAAGTTTTGTTTATTCAGTCAGTATTTAATACAGGTGGCACAGTAAATTGTTAAAATATAATCATGTGCCTCCTTTTAAATTCAGCATGTTGTAAAAAAAATGTTGCCCATGTTATGGAAAGACCCTCTTGATATAAGAAACACTCAGGTTTGGAAGAAAATGGCCACCTATTAATCATTAGTTGAGCGATAAGATCAATCAACTTTAGATGAACTCATTAATCGGTAACTTGTGTGCCTAACCAAAACCCATCAATTGTCAGTTCAACTCAACTTTTGCATCATGATTTCCGACCATTGAATAAACGGAAGGATTAGAAAAAATAAATACATAAATAGACCAGGCTCAGTTTGTGCAGGGACTATTTAATGGTTTTACTTAGCTCATCAAATATTGGCTTTTGTAATTTACAAACCCATTAGCTCAAGGAATTGCACCAGGTAGTTGTAATATTGTTTGCCAGTCATTTATTTGTCTGTGCAGAGTGAAGGAAAGGGGAGAGAAATGGTCCAACTGTACAGTTTGTGCTACTTGATATTTCTAAACTGCACCAGCAGTTATTCTGCATCTGAAGCACCAACGCCAAGCACCACTCAGTCTGTATTAATAATAAACCTTTCTGGCATTTGGGGCAGTGAGGGCTGAAGCAACATTTTATATGAAATGCCATGGTAAAAAAAACAACCCATTTATAGTTAAAATAAAATAATAATAATAATAATAATAATAATAATAATAATAATAATAATAATAATAATAATAATACTGAGCATTGCAGTAAATTATTCAGTTCCAGACTTATTGCTCAGGAAAATATATCAGTTCACTAACTAGTAATAAAAGGACTGAGTGCATAAACAGCAAAGGATGGGTATCTGTGTTACTGAGAATGTGAAAATAGAACAGACTTAATGAGACTCCAATATAATTGGCAGCACCCATGGGTACCACCAAGACTCCCATTTAAGACGGTCTGAAATTACTGACCTTAAAATTAGGAGAAATTAGTAAAGAGAAAAAGAAATAATCAACATAGAACAAAAGGCCGCCTTTCCTCAGCAGTGTTATAGAGTAGAAAAACAAGCCAAACTGTGCACAGCAGGGTTTCCCTCATTGTAGTATAAGCCAGGAGTTACCTCCACCCCCTCACCCCCAGGGTAAACACTGGTTCACACAGTAAGATTTCAAAATAGTCGGCTGATTTTCATAAACCTGACAGAGAGCACATGTAACGATAAAACAATCGTAGCTATAACAGGTTTCCGTACAGTGTGTGGTCTCCAGTCAGACGGCGAGCACAACACACATGAACAGATTTCACTCAGGATCATTCAGATGTCAAATGAGAAATCTAGCGAATCCTCTCAAGATCAAACGTGAGTTCAGAGAAAATAAACATGGACGACCAGGAAGAATAATGGCGATAGTTTGTGGAATAATTTTAACAGAGAAAAAACATGAAAAGAAAAGGCGTTGGCTAAAGGAGTGGAGACGGCGTGAATGGCGGGCTCTGCGTTTACCTCACTATGATATGGAGGAGAGTGTTTTTTTTTTTTGTTTCTCTGGGTTTCCCTCACCTCGCTTTCTGATTGGCTACACGTCACATTCAACAGGCTGTCTGCTCATTTGTCCTCATGCTACTCCACACATGCTAGGCTATCGGGGCAAGACAATCCAACATGTTGAATATCCCTGATTTGAGGTCGGAGCGGTCCCGACGTTCCACCGAGCGGAGCAGATCACTCTTAACACACCTCAGACGGCAGGAATATCTCTTAAGATTATCCTAAGAGCCACGCCGGTAGTCAGGGCCTTTCAGAAGAGGAAGATCGGGGCAAAAATGGGGCTAATTATCCTGTCGCATGAACCAGCCTTATGCGTTGTTTATTTATTTTAAATACTTTTTTTTTCAGCCCTACTATATACCAAAGATGGTATATAGTAGGGCTGGGCAATATATTGAGACTTTAAACATATCAAGATTTTTTGAAAAGAGATAAAATGAGACCGTGTCGTTTATATCCAGATGGTCTATTTTGCGCTAGAATTATACTTTTATGTGTTCCAGTAGCTTATTCTTCGGCTGTTTCTCATATTTATCTACAGCTGCTTGTTAAAAAAAATGTGCCTGTGAGACATCTGGGATAAAGCTTTGATTCAGAGACGCCTTTTTGTAATGACTTTATCAGAGGAAAAACATCTCAAGATAAATATCGTGCATCGGCGTTCAGCCTAAAAAAAATATCGAGATATTATTTTTGGTCCATATCGCCCAGCCCTAGGATATAGAAGGGCTGTCAAAATAATCAACGCCTTGATGTTTGAGCTCCTGTATCTACGAGAGTTTAGTAGTAAAGCTCATGGACGGCACAGCTAGCTGTTATTAGCTTGGCGGACGCAGACAGGCCAATGACCGGGTCAGCGCTCCGCACACAGCCCCAATCCCCCCCCGTTACTACAACCACCGGCAGGATTAGCCAGTGTTCACAGCAAAACGGCTGAAAAACAAAGCACAGCGCCGAGCAAAATCTAATCTCAAGATAAATGTTCTAAACCCAAAAGGTATGTTTGAGTAGAGCAATACTCTAATGGAAGAAACAGAATTCAATGAACTATGAGGACTGATCTAAAGCTTCTATCTTTAAACTCGTTTGTTCCAGGACAGACAAGGCCAGGAACAACATGTCCTCCACCTGGTGTAAAGTGCTCTGGCGAGTCTCAGACTGCATATCTTATCTGCTTGATTCACGCTTTCATGTCCAGCTACGTCCACATTGTTTTGTCTATTCAGGGAACAGAACAATATGCACAGCAAATGTAATGTGCAGCAGGTCTTTTTAAGACGGGTAAAATAAAAATAGCTCAATAGCGTTGACTTACATAGATCAGTAGTTGGTTTTCCTCTCCCAATTACACAAGGATGAATCGGTAGCTCGGCTAGTTTTGAGTGACGTCGAGGCATTTTATTTATCCGCTGCCATGGTGAATGGTATTATTAGACTATGAGCAACAGTGGCTTTCTGGTTTCATGGACTTTTGCTGTGTCCAATGATTAAATTAAATCTGATGAACTACGATGAAACCAGAACCCCGACATGAAAAATCCTCTGATGTCTTTTCAAGTTCATCCATTACAGTTTTCCTTTAACCAAAACCACATTTTTTTTTCTTGATCCCTAAAAAAGTAAAAATAAATAAATAAATAAAGCTGAGATTGGCTTTAGGCTAAATACCACACATAGAAAAAAGTTCCAGAGTATCCCTATCTAAACAGCAGCGATCAGAGCAGGACGTTCCCTCCAAGAGGCCTATGCAGCTTTCCAAAATCATGCAAACAAAATTTGTTCACAAATTACTGCTGACAACTAGAGCTGCACCTTCTGTTCAACAGCATTATTGATTTGGACCATTTACAATTGTAAGAGACTGCTTGGATGCAATACTTGGAGATTATATTTCAAGACAAACACATTAATGGTCTGCATTCAAACAATACATCTGGCCAGTTGGGTGGACTTTCACTCCCCTTGATGTGCAAAACTTGACATGGTTTGCTGTTGACAAAATAATTTAGCTGACATAAACATGGGTAAATTATGATGATGGAAAACAGAGAAATATAGGAGTTAACCATAACGGACATGGTCATCACCATTGAACAGCTATATTCAGAGGCGGGTAAATCTGGCTTCTGAAAGTAAAAACCCTGCCTACTTTTCCTTTGTTCTGTTCACGTAACCAGGTGATTTTAAAAATGAGTCCCGTCTCTGCTGTGGAGCTGGAAACGCAATTGGCTGGAACTAATCTCTGTACAGGCTTTTTGCTTTCTGAACCTGGATTACCCCCCTCTGCCTATATTGCAATTACTAGTTTGTTTTTAAACATTGTCCAGCAGCTACAGCTTCCAAAGCACTTTATGCCCACATGTCAGACTGTACTAAACTGAAATATTAAATACTTGAGTAGAAACTGTATGATCTAGGGCATTTCTGAAAATAAAAAGGCTTTTCTCAAGTTTCCCAGTTCACTGTAGCTTACAAGCTGGGTGAAACAAAGAACATGTGCACTTTCGATACAGCTTCACTGATAAGAGTTAAATATTTCCATTGCTTTTACATATTTGTACTTTCTCCAAACCGACCATGGACAGTTGGCCCAATCCTTTAGAGCTACATGGTTTCCAGCTCTGAACTTCTTCAGGTTTGTAAATAAGCCAATCAGGTTGTAATTTTAACATCTGGAGGATTCTCAACATGAACTTTATCCTGCAGGCACAGACGTCTGACCAAGGCAACGGTGCTCTGGACCGACTCACTATGGCCCCTTTTACCCATTTGTTTAATGCCAATGTTGTCTTCCACTTCCATTTTACACCAGCAAACAAACCCTTTGGTACGAAACGTCCCGGCACGGTTTCTTGCCTAAACAAATGTGGCAGAAAACTAAATAAAACTAAATAAATAAAATAAAACGATGCAGCTGTAAAAAAGAAAAAGAAAGAAAAAAAAAGAAGAAAAAAGAAGACCTCAAACAACGTGACATAAGAGGCTGACGACCAAGTTCTGACCATTACTTAATAGTACTGTTTTTGTTTTGCACCAAGCTGTAAACGTAGTACCTGCTGCTGAAAAGGAAAAGCGAAGTGGTGCAAGATGGTCCATCACGTCAAATAAGTTTTGGAGTCCTCAAGACTATATATATATATATATATATATATATATATATATATATATATATATATATATATATATATATATATATATATATATATATATATATATTCAACTGGTAGAATAAATATAGCGTGGCTAACAGGAGAACCTTTAAGTGACTATAATTTGTTTCCCCCAATTTCTATATCATCTAAGTGTTCTAGTTTTCTTTTTTTTCCTCTTTTTTTGTAATATGGCATCGGCAGTGTTAATATTTCAACCTTGCTCTAGGGGCAGTAACTCGCGCGTATGTTTAATACCTACAACTTTGAAAAACAGGTTAGCCAACTACTGTGAGCGTTCTAACAGTCGTTTCCACCCTTTTACGAAAACCAGACGAACGCGGAATAACTCACCAGGTTTCCGTCGTCGCTTGTCTGCTAAAAGTCTTGTAAAAAAAACGGCGGGGGTAGAATTAATCCATACGTCTCCCCGCTGGCGTTTCTTGCCTTTATCGTGCCTCCCTGCGTTCTTTGGTCCCCTTTCCGCTTTAGTGTAACGGCTGGTAGGAACTACAGCACAACTTCTTCTTCTTCCAGCGGTTTCAAAGGGGGCCGGCCGCGCGCGCACCTTCGGGGAGGAGCGCACACATGCGCGTGAGCGTCGAACGTTTATATAGCCCTGGTGAGCAGCTGAAACGTAACACTGTTGTCAAGGTGCTCACACTCACTGGAAACCACAGCGGAGCTTGGTTGGCCCCCCACACTCAAAGCTCAACAACGTCGAGCTCACTCACTACACAAAACAAGCACAAGTTCCATTAGCATCATCTCATTATCTTTTCTCTTATACTTTTTGTATTTAGGGAAACAGCAGCTTGCATTTAAAGTTGTTACAGCGATAAATAGATGGAAATCAATTCCTAAGAAAAACATGAAATTCTTGGAAACTGTTGGTGATTGTCTTCGCAACAAGCATCAGATGAAGTGGAATTTTATTCTCTTTTTTCGGCTGTATGATGCTTCTTTTAAAAATATATTCATGAGGTATTTAGAATCTATTTTTAAGCATAGTGGTACAGTCCAAGTTCCACCCTGACATACTTGTGAGAGTCACCAGCAGACTCAGCGTGTCACATAATGGCAATGCACCATACGAGTCAGCAGTAAAAATAACTTGTGACTACAATCAGATCTAACAGAATCTGGCGTGTTAGTTTCACCCATTTCGTGGGTAATAGCATCTCAAGTTCTCCTTTTTAAATCTACAAAGTGAAATGTTGCTAGAGTGTATATTTTTAGATCAAAACAAGTCTAACAAGCTTCTGGAGGTGTTGATCTGTGTGAACGCAAGGAGGTGTCAGGCGCATGGCCAGAAAACATCAGTACGGATGATCTGCAGCAGTTAGCACCCAAGATGAGGTCAGTTCGATCTGCAGCACACAGATGCTGCTTCCTACAAACGTTTTTAATAATTTTTAGCATTATTAAAAACCACATCATAACTTGGAGCTGTTACTGGTATGGGAGCGTTCTGGCTTCTTGTTTTGTTTCCCCAGCTTTGCAGAGGTAATGCCCAACTTGCTCTGGGAATCCAAAAGTATTAACCCCGAAGAAAGCATAGTGCCTCAGGCCATTGCACGCACATGCACACACACACACACACACACACACACACACACACACACACACACACACACACACACACACACACACACACACACACACACACACACACACACACACACACTTTGGTAAATATTAGTTATCGAAGATAACAGCAATATTAATATCAGATATTGATATCGGCCCAAATTTTCCTTCTATTTATAGTAAACGTATTTTAGACTAGATTTCCTACATAATGTTCAATGCAAAGGATTTCAGAGAATTGGATGTAACAAACGGTATCTGAAATACTAAAAGCCATCTGAATTTTCAAAATCAACATATATCAAAATGGAAATGTTTTAATATGGCCACCTGCACACTCACAAAATTCCTTTAGCAAACATTTCTGAGTAAACAAATGCAATCAGACACCAGTGCCCTGCCATATTCAAATCTCCCTAAGCCCATTAATTCCGGTCTTTCTTTTTTACATTTCTTGGTCACTGTAATGTCTTTTCCATCTCAACATAAATCTAGGAATGTAAAAACAGAGGGTGTAGGCCACAGACGGATGGGGTGGTCTTTGGAGCAGTGTCGCCCGCTCAGCTTCTCACCTATTGGCCGAGGTGTAAGCTCTTTTTTGTCAGCATTTGTGCAGCTAGGTTTGGCAACAATAAACATTGTTACAGTAATCCAGCATAAAAAAAACACAATGTAATGTCTCTAGGAAGGTTTTTCAAGTGATAAAAATGCACTTTCTCAGTAAAACATTTTACCAGTGGGTCTTGGAGCTTTTATCTGCGTTTAAAACGCGTTTAAGGCGCTTTGACCTGTAGGGGCTCAAGTCAACATATCAAGACGTGGAATATCTTTGGAGTACTGGAACTCATCTCCATTTATTCAGAGCTCTTGGCAAAAACAGCTCAGTGGCACACTGTGATCTTTTTACACGGCAGTACATACAGGCATGTAAAAAGATCAAATAACATAGGTATCTGAACACTTAAATAATAGTTATATGAGCGGTTGGTTGGACTTGGGTCAGTTGAGTCCTTGACAACATAAAGCTGTGTCACACATGTGTTGCAAACTGATCCAGCCAGAGCTTTTCCAGTTAGAAAGACAAAAAACTGTAATAAACGTTGAGTACATCGAATCAGTGAGCTGCAGATTGCATCAAAAAGACTGAAGCTGGAGGCATATTCTTGAGCTTGTTTTCCGGTGAGGGGCACGGGATCTTCAAACAGCAGGAGACCGGTTCTCAGCTTGGTTTGCTGCTAATGACAGGGCTGAGACATCAACTATCTGCTGGGTGGAACACCACAAGCTTTTCATCTTTCCAGCAATCCCACATATGGTCCCCCCACAGGCAGAAACAATGGACCTTCAGCCTCTTGGGGTTCACGTTTAGTATAAGTACAATGCCCAAGCACACTCTCAATAGATTTAATGGCATTTGCTATCACTTTTAGGCCTTTAAGATAAGATTAGACTTTTAGTGAGCCCATTGTTTGCCTAAAAGTCAATATGAGCATTTCATAAAGCAGAAAAGGTCAAATACATGTCATACGATTGGAGTGCATTCCAAAGCAAACTGACATAAATGAGCAAAATACCATTTAGTCACAGCACTGTGGGTACACACTGCATGTGTGGGGGACCAGTTACAGGGGGCTTTAGACCTGATGACCCTCCTACCACCATCACCTTCCTTTAGAACGTTGTCCCCTTCTTTTAAATATTTTATTTTTATAATTAAAAAAGGCCATGTGTTGCAGTGTTCATGTTAGGCTGTGTAACTATTTTGGCTGAGAGGGAATTGAGTTTAAAGGAGGATCAATTCAAACAGGCACTAAGGGCAGCCCTGGGTTCCTAGTTATCTGTGGCAGGAATGTAGGCAGATCGGTAGACCATTAGCTTCATCAGGGGTTGTAGATTCATGCTTGTATGTAAATTTGTGATTTGTACTTGTATTTTGCAAAGTTGTGACTGATATCACATGTATATGAATGAGTTGACAACCAGGAACAAATACAAATCTTAAATTTGTTCATGTTTATTGACTTACATTTATAAATTCAGAGACCTATGCCTATGTTTATATTGACAGTTATCTTACTCCATAGCCAAGGGGGGAAAATTACCCTTGATAGTTGGGAGGACAGCAAACATAGCGGCTTCCCAGGAGCAGTTTTGTTTGTTCTCCGAACTGTGAAATTGTGTCACCAGAACAGAGGGCAGGATATCTAACTAGGCCAGGGACGTTATAAGATGACCACAGCTGTAGGTGTGAAAGGGCCTAAAGACGGCCAGAACTCAGGTGTCAGCTCTATCTGTCCCAGGCGGGCTATCAGGTGGCCAAGGAACCACGATTGCTCGTATTTGTAGCTGTTTCTGCTCAGCTGCTCCTGTATCCGGTTTAATCAATGTGTGACTAAGAGTGGTTAAATTAGGTAATGGAAGAGAGGAATGAGGAATTATAGGATCACTGCCCTCTTTCCAACCAGAAATTATTCGAACAAAGGATGTTTTGGCATCTTCCGCTTATTTTAACTAGGTTTTGTACCTGTATTGTTCAACTACTTTACATTCAGTTTTATCAGTTTTGATTTACAGTACCTTGCAAAAATTATTGCAACCCTTCAACTGTTCCACATTTTCTCACGTTACAACCTCAGGCTTCATTATTGTACATAAAAGTCTAAGGAAAATGATGTATAGTAATAAAAAAAAATGTGAAAAGTGTTTTTGTAATCAACTGCAATTAATCCGACAACTCAAATCCAACACACTTATTTTCCTTCAGATGTCACCTAAGGAGTGGCCAACAGAGATTTGGTGGAGAACATCAAAATGAATGATCAGCATCATGAAGATCAAGGAAAACAACATACAGATAATGGTGGAAGTTGAGTAGAAGTTTAAAGCAGGGTTAAATCTCACCGAGCACTGTTTAATCCATGGCCAATATCCAAAGCTCTATATGTGCAACCCCCCTTAAAAGGTTAAATAAATAAACTAATACGCTACATCACCCTGATCACAACAACCCCACTGTGAAATATGTTGGTGGCAGCATCATGATATGGGGATGCTTTTTTTCAGCAGGCACAGGGGAGGTGGTCAGAGCAGATGGGAAGATGGATGAAGTTAATACTGGAAGAAGAGTCTGTTGAAGGCTGCAAAAGGCTTGAGACTGAGGTGGTGGTTTTCCTTCAAACAGGACAAGGGCAATATTGTGTTAAAATAGTCAAAGTCTGTACCTACTGGTAGTTCTAATTCAGAATCTGACTGTGTCATGTTTGCCTTAAGGTGGCGGGCCCACATGCAGAACACACTCTGTGACACAGGTAAAAGTTTAAGGGTTTTATTGACTCAGAGGATTCACAAGACGGCAGAATAAATCTGCGGGGAAGGAGACGGCTCGAACGGGGCTCAGGACCAGGGAACCGGATCAATCACGAGGTGCGAGAGAGACCGACCGGGGAGGATAGGTGTGTGTGGACTCAGCTTAGTTGTTGATAGCAGGTGTCCGGGTAGCTGGAGAGCGGAGCGAGGAGGTCCGAGCAGCACCGTGGTTCCAGGGATCCAGAACAGCGAGAGGAACCGGAGGACGTTGGAGGGAGCCTTGGGTCCAGGGGTGAGGTTATCGACTCGGGAGGAAAACAGAGGAACTGGAGAGTCACGAAGGGAACGTCGGAGCACAAGAAGGTAACCGCAACGATAACACTCTGCCGTCCTCTCGCTGTTCGAGGGCTGTTCTTGTAGGCCGCTCCGGTGCTGCTGAATGAGTTGCAGGTGTGCGTACTCCGCCCCCCAGTCAACCACGAACACCTGTGGAGGAAGCAGAGAAGGCAGGACTGGCAGTGAGCTGCACAGCCCTGCTGGCTGAGTCCTGACAGACTGGAGATCAAGACTGGAAAACGAACGTTTACAGACAAGTTCTAATCTGACGGAGCTTCAGTGATGTGGTTAAAGAATATTGGCCAATTGAGTTCTTTAGATTTCTTAAGGTAGGTGAGAGTGATGCACAGCTGCAATTTCCAGTAGATCTGCAAATCATTGGCTTAAGAGAAGTGAATGCTTGTAAATGCAGAACTTTTAATGATAATAATTGAACTTTATTGATCTCACAATGGAGAAATTCACTTCCGCATCTTAACCCATCCCCTTGGGGAGCAGTAGGCTGCCACTGTGTGGCACCTGGGGAGCAATCGGGGGTTAAGGGTCTTGCTCAGGGACCCAGAGTGGAGGCAGTGGGGATCGAACCGGGTACATGCATCCTTCTCAGAGCGCAAGCGAACTGCTCTTACCACTGGACCAACACCTCCCCTTAAGATTTTAGCCTGAAAAGGTTTGGAAATGGGGTGTTCTTTCCTCTCAGGTAACACTTCCACACACATTTGCGGTTGTATAACACAATAAAGTTTGTGTTTGTAAAGTAAAATGTTAAAATCTGACTTATGGGTACCGTTGCAAGGCACTTTTTATGGAATGCTTCCTGATCGTTTTTGAGAGGGAGCATTGTTAATCACAACAAATGAATGCTCTTAATACTAGATGTGATGTTGTAGACTGTAACTTTTCTTAGCCAACAGCCAGGGCTGTGTGGCACTTTTATGCACACAAAAGCAAGTACACACAGCCTCACACACCCACAGCTTCCAGTAACACATCCACAATGACTGAGAAAGAGGAAACTACAACAGATATGTTACGGCAACATGAATGTATGTGTCGTAACTCCTCATTGCGCTTTCACATTCTAACGATCATCATTAGATAGAAGCAACAAATATCCAGCTCAGTCATGTTGTTAAAGTTACTCAGAATGAGATCAGGCTTAGCTGTTGCCAGGAGTTGAGACAGGATGTCTTCTTCCTCCGTCTTAAAAGACTGTCTTCTATAAAGCTGCTTGCTAATAGGGGAATGAATCCATTAGGTCAAGGGAAAAAGAACCAGACACACTGCTGTTGAAAAGTATAAAAGATTTAAAGACAAATTTCTCTTCAGGTCATTACGGAGGAGAAAACACAACAATTCATCAAAGAATTAATCTAAACATACAGCCCGAGCTACAATGTAATGGCTTCAGTCAAAGCATGTTCAGGTAGGGCTAGTCCACACAAAGACCAACACGGTGACTTTTCATAAATGATAAACGAACAATGTGCATCCACGCAGGAGGACTGAAAACACTGAAGTAGGCACGCCAGGCCCGTTGGTGGCACTGTGACATTCCCACAGAAACACGCGAAACACACCGGGCATGCGCACAACAACTCGTGAAGTAGACAGGGCGACATGGTGGGGGAATCACACAAGATACAGACATTTACGTGTGTTCAATTTGATCTTTACATGGGTTGGCAGTGGACACGGCGTGTAAAGCAGGCTTCTCTGTTTCAAGTTGGAGCTCATGGTTGTAGAAGAGGAACAGTAGATTCAGCTGTAACAGCCGTAGCAAAGCCAGTATTTGCCTTAGCATGAACGAAGCACCAAATTACGGCATGTTTGTTGTTGTTTGTGAGAGTGAGGCGCATGCAGATTACAGAGAGAGAAGCTACAACATCCTTGTTTAAGGAAAGACGTGGAAACAAGAAACCGGCATTTTTAAATTTCTCCAGTGTGGGACCCGTTTTCAAAAGTTATCATTCAGGATCTTCCAAAATGCCAGATCCACTACAGCGACGAAATACCTTTGCAGACACGCCTAACTTCGTCTCTGTGTGGACAGTAGCCTGGCCAGACTTACATGGGGTATAAGGCTACGTTCACACTGCAGCCTGAAGTGACCCAATTCCAATTTTTTTGCCCATATGCGACCTGTATCTGATCTTTTCATGACAGTCTGAACGACACAGATCAGATTTTTTCAAATGCGACCCAGGCCACTTGGATATGTGGTCCTGAATCCGATACGTATCTGATCTTTTGAAACGCGACCTGTGTCTGTACGGCCAGGTCGCATTCATCCGACCTACACGTCATCGATACTTGACAAACGTCACTAACGGTGGACCTGGCTATGCCAAAGAGGTTGGCTAAAATAAAAATTAAAAAAAGAGGTTGGCTATTGTGCGGTAACAAGCACCTGTTGCAAGTGAATACAGCCCCGCGGCAATGCGTTTAGTCGCTGCTATGGCCGCCGAAGATGTGTGTTTTTACGTGAGAGCGCTAAAGAGATCCGGTCAGACGCACATAAAGGTTGCCTTTGTCGTTCTAAAATTATGAATGAAGTCCGTATCAGTAAAGCCGCTCACATCGCTAAAATTTGGCTCTCTTTCTTTTTGATCTTCTTAAAAAGATTGTGTTGGTAATGTGCTGGCTCCGGTTGGAGAACAACGTAAAGAACGCAAGATACGCTGCAGCATTACGATCCCTGTTTACTTCCGCAAACAATGAGCACGCTTGCTACGTATGACGTCATCGCGTCCTCTACTGCGCATGCGGAACACTCAGGTGTATGAATGCAGTTCACACAGGAGATCACATACAAGTCGCATATATTTGGAAATGTGAACGGACATGCAAAAAAATCGGATTTCACAAAAAAATCGGAATTGAGCATCAAGGCCTGCAGTGTGAACGTAGCCTAAGTCAGTCTGATAGGGCTCCATACACTCTGGTCTCAAACAGATTGGGCTAATCACAGCGCGGGAAATGAGACTTTACGATGCGTCACTCTCATCGCCAGAATTACCCATAAGGCAGCAGCGGTTTTCTGTAACCATAACAATCAAGATACGTACTAAGATTTTTGTTGCTTGGTGCCTTGGAAAATTAACAAAGTTCATGTGAGTACACCATGCGTCCTCAGATTTTTGTTGTTGTTGTTGTTGATAAAAGTGGCAAAAATCGTTCCCTGGAGAGTTTGCTCAATGTTTTGTGGACTACAAATTCTAAAAACAGAGCGCGTCGCTTGGGTTTTTTTGTGTCTCATCCGTAGTTATCTGATTGGTTCTAACCTGTTGGCGCTGACCCTGTTTGTCCCGCATTTGAAATCGGGGGTCTACTACCTCCTTTCCAGATTGATACACAGCGTATACAGCGTTAGACAGTCTAGCTGGCCAGGCTATGTGGGCGAGGCCTTAAAATGGTTGAATCCTTGGTAAGACTTGAAAACATCCCAGTAACTTGATCTACTTGTTGACATATTGGTCAGTAAAAGCAAAAATAGGGAGTCCCTGACTCCTTTAGTCTTGAGTTTGTGTGGATGTGGGAGTGAAAACCTTGTTTACAAAACAAGATGCTTATTGTGACAACATGTGATGACAGTGTAAAATGTTAAATCTCATTGAAACCGAGCATGAAGAGAAAGCTGCGCCACGCCCATGGTTCTGTGTTTTTAGACCGAGGTCTTCTCCTAAAGTGGAGTAAGCAGCGGATCGATGGATAGTTTTCCAATCAAATCCATCTAGGAATAGTACTAAAGTGCTAAGCATCCCCTCCACACACACACACACACACACACACACACCACCACCACCATCACCACCACCACCACCACCACCACCACCATTAATATGACCTAAAAGCTTTGTCTGAGTTTCTTCTGTTTTTTTTTTAAAGGATTTCTCAACCTTTGCACGTTTTCCTTTGAAAAACCACTTTTTTCCTGCTCAAACCTCTACAGAGAGGAGGTGGAGCAGCTGGTGGGCTGGTGCAGAGACAACAGCCTGATCCTGAACGTGGAGAAGACGAAGGAGATCATCGTCGACTTCAGGAAAAACCGGCCTCACCATGCTCCACTGCTCATCAACAACTCAGCGGTGGAGGTGGTCAGCAGCACCAAGTTCCTGGGGGTGCACATCACGGACAACCTCACCTGGACTGTGAACACCACGTCACTGGTGAAGAGGGCACAGAAGCGACTGTACTTTCTGCGGAGGATGAGGAGAGCCCGCCTGCCCCCGCCCATCCTCACGACCATCTACAGAAGCACCATAGAGAGTATTCTGACCAGCTGTCTCTCTGTGTGGTGTGGAGGCTGCAGTGCCTCCGACTGGAAGAACGTGAGGAGAGTGGTGAGGACAGCAGAAGGGATCATTGGGGCTCCTCTTCCCTCCATTAAAGACATTTCATCGCAGCGCTGTGTGTCTCGAGCCCGTAACATCATCAGGGACCCCTCACACCCCCACCATAGACTATTCTCCCTGCTGCCCTCTGGAAAGAGGTTCCGCAGCATCCGCTGCAGGTCCACTAGGTTCTGCAAAAGCTTTTTCCCTGTTGCCATCAGACTGTTGAACTGCTGAACTGCTGAAGTATAAAAAACGGACTGTGTACCACACTAGATTCGCTGATTTGCACATCTGCACATTTGCACATTGTATCGTATCCTGCAAAATTGCTGCTGCACCTTAACCGGAAACGTACTGCAAAACTGTGTACAATGCAACTGTCTACATTTAAATCACTGATGCACCTTACTGCATATTTGTTTACATTTGGTTTACATTGTTTACATTTCAACTGCCTACTGTTCACTGCTGCACTTTATCCGGAAGTCAATTGAAATTTATCCTGTAAGTGACTGCGATTGATCACTGCACTTTATCCTGTACTGTAATTCACTGCAAGGTATCCTGTAGAGTTACTGCAATATTTCTGAGCTGTGTGAAAACGAAATTTCGTTCTGTATGCACTCTGTGTATACAAAATGACAATAAAGAAAGTCTAAGTCTAAGTCTAAGTCTAAGTCAAAGTTCAACCAAGTAGCATCGGAGCAACTGGTTAGTTACTGAGAAAGACGGGGTTTCCTTTATAATCTTTATGATTCTTTTTTTCCCCACACCTCTTCGCCTAAAGTATTTACAACTTTCACTGTGCAGTGCTCTCCTTCACCTGCTCTGCTCAACCATTGACCCTGAAAAACACAGAATACTAATTTCTTTCTAACCAATTTAATCTAACCAATAAAAGCACTTTTTTCAGTCTAATGTTCATCTAAAATAGGCCTTTTTGATAAAAGCTGGCAATACGTTTGTTTAAAAGAGTTAACATTGCTCTTTCATTGCTTATCTAACTTAATGTAAACTATTGTTTTTCAGTTAATGGGTTAGACTTGACAAAAAAAAACAGACTCTGTGTAGCTAAGAATGATGTTTGGCTGCTGTTTGATTCTTGTAAAGCACTAAATTGTGGTTCTTCTCAGAAAGCAAATGTCTTCTGAGACATTGCTTTCCACTGAGATAATTGAGCACGGAGCGCAAACAGGAAATGATAGTTGCAGACTAAAAGGATAATGTCTTACATGTCATCCCTAATCAGGAGTATTCTCTATTTGGTTCAATAAAGATTAGGTTCTGCTACTTTAGCAACTAACTCTCAAGTTTTACCCAATTTTTGCCCTCTGTTGATGCAGTTGATAAGATGTCCTAATAGACGTTTTACTCAAGCTTAAGGTGTATACTCCCAGATCTAAACCATCCGAACCGCAGCTAATTACTGCCTCCAGCTGCAGGAAATCAAGCAGCTGGATTCCTTGTAGAAAAACTGCTCTTCTATGCCATTAAAGAGAGTCAAACCAACCCACAAGCATAGATATACAGTGCACTTCCTGTCATTTTCATAGTAAACCCACAAAGAGAACCCTGATTGGTTGGAAGGAAAAAAAGAGGCCAGCTTTGCACACATGTAAAAACTTGTGGATGCTTAAAATAGTATTTCACCTTTACGTCTGGTTTTGAGTAGTGGTGGATGGACCATTTTGCAGACTGACACTTGGAAGCTGCATGGTAGGATGAAAAGTGATTTAATACTTAAACAAAATAGCAAAACTTACAGGCTGGCAGGTGAAAAAAGGATAATGAACACAACAATGAGGAGACCAGAACGAAGGCAGCAAGATGGAAAACCTGACACTGAGGGTGGCCAAACTGGCTGACTAAATAGAGGCAAAAACCAAAGGAACAGCAGTTGGAGCAACTAGCACAGGTGAGAGTAAAGGTAAATTAGGGAGAGGGAGCGAAAGGGCAAAGATCTGACAAAAACGGGAGGAGAGCAGAATCTAAAACACAATGAATGACCAGATATGAAAGAATAAACTAATATACTGACTAACTAAACTGAGGACAGGCAGGAAGGAAAATTGGGATAAAACAGTAACGCAAATAAACTACTGACATCATAATGAAAACTAACAGATGACAGAAACCGAATCTATAGATAAACAGTCCTAAAAAGGTGCAAAACATAAACAGACTGCAGGATCCCCAGGAACCCAAAACTAAGTAATCAACCCCTGGGGATCCGTACACTTTACATTTGTTTTCTCTTCATAGAGTACACTATAGAGGTCAAACATTATTTAGGATGGGTTTTGCACAATCTCTGTTCACAGTGCATGGGCAATGATCCCAAACATTACATTCATGCACTGTGGGTATGTACACCTGTTCAGAGGTTCTGGGGCAAGATATGTGAGGACTTGTCTAAATGTCTTAGATGTAAAATTTCACCTTCCCCTCAGTTTGCTTGCTGGGTACTTTGGGAAATAAATCAGTTTGCATGGCTTTCACTGCCCTATGTATTACTTAGAAAACTATCCACATAAATTGGAAAAGCAAAATAATTCTCAGTATTTTGTTGAATTATATTAGTCTTGAGACAGCATCTGTATCCACATCAGATCGATCTGTGGCTAGGGGTTTGGGTCAGTGCATGCCCCGGTGTCTGGCCCTACCTGGGGACTCTGCTGTGCTGGCGGGTGTTGGGGCCCGTCAAGCGGGTAGGGGGCAGCGGGATATGGATATTAGCATTTCATGGCAAATGCTTTCCCCTTAAGGGGGTGCTTTCTGCTAGTGGGGGGTAGGGAGAACTAACCTGACAACAGCCAGATGTATGTCTCGTTCCGCCTAGCTACACTCACATACATCTGGGACACCGCCGGCAGAGAGTGATTTCTCCAACCAAATTTATGGTCTGGCCAATCAGGACGCAGGGCTGGAGTTTCATAGATGTGACGTAGTGGAGACGCGACCATGACGTGAGACTGTTTTGATAGCAATGGCGGCTCGTCGAGGAAGCAAGCATTAACATTGATGCTGCTATTTCTTCCGTGTTGTCCAATCTACCTAATATTGTTTCATTAAAAGAACATCAGAGAACGCCTCTGAAGGCTTTTGTTGGTGGAAACGATGTTTTCGCCCTTCTCCTGACCGGATTTGGCAAGTTTTGTTTTCTGGGGCCAGCGGACGTGCAGACGCGGACGCGCCCCGGAGTGGTTAGCGGTTAGCGCTAACTATGTTAGGAGGCCTTTAATCCTCAACGCGGTCGGCCCGGAATCGACTCCGACCCGCGGCGCTTTGCCGCCTGTCTTTCCCCCTCTTCCTGTCAGCTCACTGTCAATAAAACGCGTGCCACTAGAGCCGCAAACACATTATTATTATTATTTTTTTTTTTCCTGCGTCGCTATCATCAGCGTCACGGGTTAGCTTCGGTGTGAGTGGTTGAAATAGCACGTCAATAAAGATGACAGACAAGTGGCTTATCCAATCATATGCAAGGAGTTTTGATAAGGCCCAGCCTTCTTTAAAGATAATTCCTATGGCGGTGTCCCAGATGTATGTGAGTGTAGCTAGGCGGAACGAGACATACATCTGGCTGTTGTCAGGTTAAGGGAGAACCCAGCTTGGGTGTCTATCGTCCTATGTGGTGTGGGAATTTTTTGAATGTTAGTGTTGGGGTGGGTTTAATATAATTTTTCTTTCCTCGGGTTTGGGGGTGTGCGGGAGGGGGCATTGGAGCTTGGATGGCTCTGTGTCCGGCTCCTTGTCTCGTTCCTTGTTCATGGCAGCTGTCGTGCTGGTTCCATCTCGGGAACTTGGGTCTGCATGGTTCAGGCGGGTTGGCTGACTAGAGTGTTTTTTCTCTCTCTCTCTCTCTCTCCTCCCGGACCATCCCGACTCCCCAAAGGAAAGTCAGGGCGGTCCGGGGTGTGGGGATGGGGGTGTGTGGGGATGGTGGAGCTGGGGTGTTGGTTTCGGTTTGTGGTTGGCTCTCGGGCCTTGCTGCCTGTCTCTAGCGCCACAGACTTTTGTGGCACGGCTAATGGTACCTCCCTCTCTGGGTGGGTTTTTGGAGAATGGTGGTGCCTATTGGAGTTAGCGAGGGTGCTGGCTTCCTGGGAGGGCATGTTGCTCCCCAGTCATTCCTCCCCGTCCCTAGATGCCTCCCTCTGCCTGCTCTATAACGCTGGCACACATATAGGACTTTGGGGGGTGGGGACGTCGCTGGGGAGCGGGGAGGATTTCCCAGCCCCGGTGTATTGTGACATCTTTGGCCCTAATTTTATTGTACATCATAAACACTTTCATTTATAACATTCCCACAACACACATATGTAGGGAAAGAATTGGGGAGAGGGGTACAGGTATCTGGGGGGGGGGGACTTTTGGACCATTTTAAATGAACTTGAGAACAACATACAACAACAGGACATTTGAGCAGGCAGCGACAGGCGCGGGGTCTTTCTCACACCCCTGTTCTCCGATTGCCATCAGGAGTTTGGGGCCTGGAGGATGAGTGGGCCACTTGGTCGGGCTCAGGGCTGGGGATGGGCATTGGGTCCTGGGGGTCGGCTGGGGCTGGGACTTCTGCTCTCCCCTGGGTTATGGAGGGTGTGGGGGAGGCAGCGTCTCAGGGTTTGTGGGGGGTCGGGATTTGATTGTGGTCCCCCCCATCACGATGATGGGGTTCACCTCCCGGGTCTGGGATCTGGATGCCCCTCTGGGGTGCCTGGACTTGGGAGTATAAGATGTGTGTGATGAGTGCGAGTGTGTGTACTGCGTCCCTTGTTTTGTGGGTAAGAGTTTATGCATGTCGGGGCACTAGGGTGGGAACGTGTGAATGTGACTGTGTACCTGGTTTTCTGTCTGTCTTTATGTCAGGTTGTGTTTGGACTGCCCCCTCTCCTGTAACATCTCAGGTCTCCACTGCTCCAGGTCGACTGCTCCCCTCCCTTGGATGGCACGTTGACCTGCTTGTGCATTGCTTGTTCTTGGTGTCCAGGGCTGGGTGCTCGGATGTATACTGGCTCACTCCTGGCGGCTGCTTCGTGAGGCCCCTGTGTCGGGGTCCCGCGCTTCGGAGGGCGGACGGGGGGAGGGGGAGATCTGCGGAGGCCCGCAGGCTCGTTGCTGTTCCCTGGGATGGGGGAGGCAACATCCCTGTGTTTGTCCCTCTTGGGCACCTTTGCTCTGGGGTCTTTCGGGCATCTGGGGTTCTGGTTTCCTGAGTGTCTGCCTCGGCGCTCTGGATAAACCTTACATACACAAGTGCCCTCATGCAAAGACCTACAGGTGCTTGGATTCAGGTGCTTACAGACTCACTTTTATACAGAAAACCCCTATTATTAGCTTAGCTGTCACTTTATACATCTCATATTAAATAATACTGTGAATTGTTCAGTGATGTTATCAAGGTGTTGTTTGTACCTGTAATACTTTATAAGTTTGTGTTATATCTCTCTTTGCAGGTGTAGAAGCAGACTCCAAGGATATTATCTTGTTCTCACCTTTTCTCCCTTTTAGAATTTCATCTCATCTTTCTTTCTTCAACCTTTCCGTTTTTGTGTCAATTGAATTTGAAATAGTCCCAGAATAAAATCTAAGAAAGCTTGATGCATATATATTTCAAGTGAAGCACTATAGCAAAAGTAGTAATGCTCAACTTGTGAAAGCAAAGTCTGTTGGACTCTCTTTGACATTAAGGCAGCGATTCTTAATGCTACACTGCCAGACAGGACACATAAAAACAAACAAAAAAATGTTTGTTTAATCAGGCTGGCAGTCATCAGTAATGTAGCTGTTCGTCTTACATTGTAGCTGTTTGTTAACACACAGGATACCAGTCTGAATAGTTTACAGTTTTTTACTGTGTTGAAATGTTTAATCTTTTCTCCAAGGGACTTTTAACATTTCAGCAAAGAAGAACCCAAACAGAGGACCTACGCATGTGTCCTTTATAATAATGACTGAGTAGTAATTATGAAGTGGAAGGAACTTGACTCCTGGTCTTCAGGAATTTTACAAAATCAGAACATTTTGGCATGTGTTCAGCCCCAGTTAACACATGGAATTACAGCTGGATGTTTTTCGGGGTATGTTTCTACCAACGTCGCACATGTGGAGAAGAAACATAGTTAAATTAGATGGGGAGTGTCTGTGAACAGCTAGTTTCAAGTCCTGCCACGGATTCCCCATTGGATTTAGGTGAGGACTTTGACTGGGCCACTCTAACACATGAATCTACTTTGATCTAAATCCCTCCACTGCAGCTCTAGCTGCATGCTTAAGCTCGGTGTGGTGCTGGAATGTTTCTCAAGCATTTTGCAGCCTCTAACAGGTTGTTCTCTGGGACTGGTCTGTATTTAACTCCATCAATCTTCCACCCTTTTCAACAGCTTTGCTGTCTCTGCAGAAGAAAACTGTTCACACAGCGTTATGCTGCCACCACCACGTTTCACTCTAGGGGGCAGTGCATTAAGGGGGATTTGCTCTTAGTTTTCGACCAAGCAACGTGTTTAATGTTCAATTAAGGTATAACCTTATCAGAGCACCTTCTTCCACACATTTGCGTTGTCCTCTACATAGCTTGTGGGAAAACTTTGGCTTTCTTTGAATAATGGCTTTCTTTTTCTCCTCTTCCATGAAGGTCAGATTTGTAGAGGGCACGATTAGTAACAGTGTTTTAACATATTCCACTACCTGAGTGAATTTATCAGGACGTGGCAGATTAACAGGGCGGAATAAAACTGTACACCATACTTTTTTTTTTTTTATTTGCAAATAAAAAATATTTCAAAGTCATGCACTACTTTTGCATTAGTCGGTTACATAAAAAGCAATTAATGACATTAATGTTTGGTATGCAATTCTTTTGCAAGAACCTGCGCACATGTTCCGATTTCTGGACCCAATACCTGCATTCCTGCTTGACATAATGCAGGTGAAACCTGGTACCGCTGTAAGATGTTGCCCGTATTCTATAATGAAAGAACAAAAAGCAGCATTTGCAGCTTCAGCTCTTGGAGATGAAAAAGCTTGTCGGATTTCGTTGGTGCTTGTCTGTCCAGAGTTGCTCTTGAAGCAACAATAGCAGCTTTGTCGCTCTTTGCTCAGATCCTGGCAGTGATGTCCTTGGGTCCTGTGACTTTAGGTCCCGACCGTCTCGTTTGTTCATTCCTTTAAAACAAGCTTACTTTTCTTGTTTCGTGCACGTCTATGCATTTGAAAATCGTAATTAGTTTCTCTAAGTCAGCCTAACCACGTTATTAATACATTGTTTAGCCATTTTATGCTTCAGGCTCTAGAATTTACTTACCAAACATACATTTTCCATCCAGTGGAAAGATTTCTCCCTGTGACAATGTGACTGCTTGTGAGAGCGTGAAAGTCATCCGTGAAGGACTCAGTCACAGGTATTAATGTTGGGTGGAAGGATGGATGAATTGATGATCTGACACAGTCTAATTCTCACCTAGCACAGGACTTACGTGGCAGCATGTGACAGTAAACGAACTCCCAACATTGCAAACCATCTAAAGTCTCCTTAGGTTTAGGACAATCACCAAAGAAGCTGTTTTAGCAGCTTATCTGTGAGTGGGTTAAGTGAAAAGACCGGAGCATTGTGTATCCTATGCTAAAATCTAACAAACAACCTGATCATTAGCAAAGTATTTCTTTTTTACAATCTGGCTTATCCAAGATTATTTTAATCAAAGGACTCTAAGATGGTTTTGAAAGAACAACCTCTCTGAAATATCATGCTCATTGAAATTTGCTGTAATTGCTGGATGGTGGTTGAACAAGGACAGGAGGCAAGAGACTTAAAACAAAAGATTTTAATAAGTGTTTAAAAGGGCTGATGTTAAGACTCTGAATCCTCCAAAGTAAACTAGAATAAAGATGCCAAACCAGAGCCAATCCATATAACACTGATTAGTCAGACTTACAATGAAAGATGGGACCCAAATTATACAAGAACACTGAAAACTTGAAAGCAAATAAATTAATACGCTGAAAATAGGACAAAGAAACAAACTTGGATAGACATTGCAAAGATAACTGTACAGAATACAGCAGAAAACTATCAAAACCTGTTTCAACTGGGAAAAAAAAACAGGTAAAATAAGACTGATGATCAAATTATCTTAGCTAAATAATCTCCTTTATTTAGCTCCACCCATATTTCCATTAAGGCTAACCAATCCCACAGCACAACGCTTCCACCACCATGCTTCACCATGAGGATGGGGTGTTCAGCACACTGTGCACATTTAGATTTCCGACACACACAGCGTCTTGCATACAGGCCAAAAAGCACATCCTGCATAGTGTGTGGCAAACTGCAAACATGACTTATGGCTTTCTCTCAACCACAGCTTCCTTTTTGCATCTCTGCCATAATGATCAGATTTATGGATAAAATGCTGGAGCTGACAAGAAGCAGGTGAAAACGATAGAGACAGTAGAACTAGAAGCAGTAGAACAGAGGCACAACAACAGCATGCAGGTACATATAATGTCAAACATGACAGAAACTACACACTGGGTCATTAAAATGAAAGCCTTTTTTATTCTTTTAGGGCGTTGCTTAATCAGCTTCCAGAAGAACAAGTAAGGTTACCTTATACATATTTGCACAACTGTAGTCAGGGAAATTTGCAACATTTCACTTGTAGAGTGCATCACATCTGCAAAAAAAATATTACTGGAATGAAGATGAGTAAAAGCCTGTTGACATCAGTTCTTCATCAGGGATATGAATCATGATAGGTATACGTAAAAAAGAGATCTAATAGTTGCATCACATCTGTAAAAATTTATTACTGGAATGAAGATGAGTAAAAGCCTGTTGACATCAATTCGTCATCAGGGATATGAGTCATGATAAGTCCATGTAAAAAAAGAGATCTAATAGCTGGATCACATCTGTTTGACTGTGATAAAACTTGAAGAATATATTAGTTTCGGTTTGTGGACTTGATGCTTTTGGGATGAAACCGGGCGCTCAGCTGGACAGTGTGTGCCGGCTTCAACCCAAGGTCAACACAGGTAGCAGAAAACATTTTCCCTGAGCTGGTTAAACTGTTAATCATTAGCCCTGAAGACAGAGAAAAGTAGATGATTACAACACTGTGGGTCTGCACACAGCGTCCTACATTGCTGGAAAAACAGGGTTTCTATTTCAGGAGAAATTCAGACCAAACTTCAGACCAAAATGCAGCCCTTTTCCAACTTTATTGTGAAAGCGAAAGCTACAGTACTTTTTCCAGGATCTGACTTTTGTTTATTTATTTCCCAGTCATTTCTTGACATTGTGCAGATCTTTATCAGCAGTCTTGTAACCATCCTCACGTTTTAGACAGTGTGATCAACAGAGTCTAGATGTCAAAATAAAATTAAGCTTGTTGTTTTGATTCTGTAGGTGATTCTCTGGTTGGTCCAGGACATTTTTTTGGATTAGATGTTTGCTTCTCATCCTTCAATATCTGTGAACATGGCATCAGCCTGTGCTCAGGGCTCTCCTTTCACTTATTCATTAGATCCATTATCAAATTTGCCTGGGTTCAATTAACATCACACCTGTCATTAGGTGCAACCCCAAGCGGGTTGGACAATCAACCTAAAGAGGAAACATCTGTTTGGAGGACGGACTACCAGTCAGAATTCAATCAGGAAAACCCAAAAGAACAACCATCTCTAAAAACACCAAAACCTACAAACAATCAAAGATCACAAAATTAGACAAGACATACAAGTCAGAGAAGACAGTTTGACAACAATTCTTCTTTCAAACCCTTGACATTACTGTTTTGTAACGTGTGAATCCAATGTGGTTCTCCTGAGTCTCTCTATTGCATTCTAAGAAATAACACCAACACGTATTCATCTATACCGGCTGCCAGCCTGATTCTGTAGTCAAGGAACTCTGCCTCTCGCCTAAAAGATCCTACATGACCTTACCTCTCTGTAATGGTTACTGCTGGTGAACCAGATATTCAGCCGGACACAGAGTTACATATTTTTAAAAGGTTTATTGGAGGGGACGAATAATGGCAGGTGAGGCAGACAAGCAGAACCAGACTAGGCAGATGAATCTTGACAGAAGGTGCACGCAGGCAGGGATGAGCAGGAGACCAGAGGATGCAGATAGTGACAAAGCAAAACAGGCGATGTGAACTGGGGAACCACCAGAACGGGCAGAGCAAGTGGCTGGAACTCACAGAGAAACAGGCAGAACTGCAGCATGCAGACACAGGCGACCTTAACAGAAGAGTCCAGCTGGCTGAGCACACAGGGACTGGTAGAGGCAGGGCACATCACACTTGGCGAGCTGACATGAGAAAAGACGTTCTGGCAGCAATGAGTTGGCTGAGGCAGGTATATGAAGGCTGGTGAACAGGTGAGCTCAGTAACTAATCAGTGGCAACAGGTGGAGCTGATCTAGAGTAGGGTGGTGGCTGGAGGGAGACTGAGCTGATTGGATAGTGGCTGAGAAGCGACAGGCTGACAGGAAAAGTCCAGAAATGTCCAAAGTAAAACAAACAAAAACCTAAAACATGACACTCTTGGTACTTGCAACTCAATTCAGATGCTTACATACAGTGTAAAAAATTTAATAAAAATCAGACTGACATTTGAGTTAAGCAAAGGCATATCTCTAGATGTGTTTGAAGAAAACACCTCAAACACACTGCTTACTTTTCCGTAACCATGAAATAAATACATAGAAATGAGCTGCAAGATATCTGGAAGAGGATTACAGAACCCAGCAAGTCTGGTTGATAGTTTGGTACAATTTCCAGATGCCTGAAGGAGACATGTTCATCTGTTTAAATAGTTATACATGAGCATAAACACCAAAAGGGATGTCCAGCCATCATGCCGTCCAGGAAGGATCTGTCTCTCAGCGATTAATGTTTTTTTTGGTATGTAATCTGAGGATCAACCCCAGAACAAAAGCAGAAGACCTTGTGAATGCTGACTAGAGCTGGTAAAAGAGTCTCATTGTCCACAGTGAAAAGAATCAGGAAATGTCGCTCAGTGAGGAAAAACTCCATCACACAGAAAGCAACATAAAAGCCAGATCAAAGTTTGCAAATGCACTCAGTGATAAATACCTTAATTTTTGGAGACATTTGCTGTGATCTAATAAAACTGAAATGAAAAATATGTGTCCATAATGATTGTTGCTATTTTTGGAGGAAAAAGGACAAAGCTTGCAGGCCTGAAAACACCTCACCTTCTGTGAAGTATGGAGGTGAAGACGTCATGTTCTGGTGCACGCCACAACAGTGCGACATCTGAAGACGTCAGCCAGGAAGTCACAGTATAAATGGACATTCTGACTGGACGATGACCCTCAGCAGATTTTCAAATTAGTTACAATGTTGTCAACAAAGTCATAGTCACAACAAAGGCAGAGGTGAAAAGGTTTGCGAGCAAGCTGGGAGGGGTGTGAGGTCAAGGAAAAGGAAAATGATGTGTGTATGAAAAGTGGAGAAAGAGAGCTCTAATGGATCTGCAGGAGGATGTTGTTTCTTCTAGACGAGGGCCGGACCAATTGATGAGCCTCAGCTTGTTTACGGCGCGTTGAGTCTGGAAGGACAGGTTTCTGTGCCACCGCAACGCTCAAGGACTTTTTTTTTTATTCATTTATTTTGTCCACAGGGGGCTTTTAGGACAAAATCCCAATTACTCTAAAATCTAGAAAAAATAAGTAGAATTTACATAAACAGTGGAATCAAAGATACATTTTATTAAATAATATTGTGTGAACAAATCTGTCCTGACTTCAACCACTGTTTTAATGCTCTGCTAAAGATGTCAGTATCCATCTGTTGTTTAAGGCTAGGGAGGAGATAATTCCACATTTTGGGTCCTTTATTGGAGAAACTGGACTGACCATAGGGCGTTCTGAACATAGAGACAACACAATCCCCACTGACTGAGTCTTAGTGAGTTCTGACGTCTGACAATTAGAGAAGAAAACAGTGGTGACACACGATCGTTGACACATTTAAAAGTTAATTTCAGTGTGCTAAAATTTCTCAAGTTTTCAAATGTGAAAAGCTTATGCTTCTTTATGATGTCACAATGAAGCCACCTTATATGTTTCTTATCCAAGATCTTAACAGACTGATTGTAGAGAGAAACAACTGGCTTTATTGTGGAGAGAGAAGCTTGAGACCATGCGGTAATGGGGTTTGAAAAATATGAGAAAATCATAGCATGCATATACAACAGCGCTGCATGATGAGGTAACTCCCTTCTGATAAAACAGAAGCTGTTCAGATTTGGTTTGACCTTTTTACATATGTTTTTGCTTGACTTTGAAATTTTAAATGTTTATCAAATACAGTACCCACATATTTAATTAAATTTACTTCAGTAACCATTTCATTGTTTAGATTGACCAAAAAGGCACCGTCTGACTTTGTATACTTTTTTGTTAAGTGCTTCCCTGCAAGGGTGGGTTTTTTGTCTGACACACAAATAACTGTGTCATCGGCATATAGCTGACAGTAAACACCCTGACAGCAGTCCTGACAGCAGTCCGTCATTTATGTACATTGTAAATAATGACGGCCCTAATACTGACCCCGGAGGTACTCCTGTGTCATTAGGACAAAGATTAGATTTAACTGCACCAACCTTAACACACTGCTGTCTTCTCCCCAAATAGGACTGAAACCACAACATAGCTGTAGCTATTTAGAATTGCTGTAATTTTGATGTTAATTTGCAATGGTCCACAGTATCAATCACTCTATTGTTAATCGTTATGGTCTAGAACCAAGATGCCAAAAGTAAGTAAGTAAACGGGTGTCACAAAGTTCTTCACAACAGGGACAAGGACAGAATGCACAGCCGTATACAATACAAAATATAAACACTGCTCACTTGTGTCTTATTATTTTTTGGGGGGGGGGGGGGGGTCGGGGGGGGGGGCCCAGAGCTTAGGTCTTTTCTCTTACAGTATTACAGAGAGTTCTTGTCATTTTGGCCATCCTTCGATCCATTCATATGGTAGCTTTTCATTTTCTTCAACATCTTTCTGGTTTTAGTTCTCTTTTAAACCATTTGAAATCCTTTTAGCTTAGCACACTATTATGTTCTGTACTTTTAATGTTTTTTGCCTTTTTCAATCAGCTTTTGATCAAAGTTATTCTGAAGGATGCCTGGACTGCCCTGTTTTACTCAGGTTTTCAGAGACCAGGGCACAATAACCAGCATGTAAACAGCGGCTGCTTTTATATCTTAATATGAATGATCTCGTATTACGACCTGACTCATCGAAGCCTGTATTTTGAACAATCCCAGTTAATGATTCAGCTTCAAAGAATCAGCAGCACACACTTTGTCTTCATTGGACCTGTTGGTATTCTATTACCATACTACACCTAGCTACTAAATTATTCACAACACAGAAATACAATTGTTTTTAAAACCAAAACCAGATTTTGACCTGCTTGGTAATGTATACGTGCTTTTATTTTAAATACAGCTGTGTGAGCTACTTTGTGTTGGTGTTAGAGGGTATGAATACTATTGCATGGCTCTGTATATATAAGTTATGGTTAGATTTATTATTGTCAGGATGATGTTCTTTAGATAGCCATATTTTTATGTTAACGTATTTGTTTCTCACATTCCCACCCGCATTTTTGCCGTTTTTTGTTTCCAGTCTTATTCAATAAATTAGAAAACGCGTTCTGATGATTCTCGTTTATCAGACTAAAAGTATTGTTAGAAAATAAATACCCTTAACTAGGGATGAAACGTACTTTTCCTTAAGCCCACATTTCTGTTCATTTTTTAATTGGTCTGATGTAATATTTTAATCTTAAATTTCCATTAGCTGTGTAAAATCAGAACAGAAATAAAAGTGTGAAACATCAGTCTGTGCTTAATTGATCCATGTAACGCATTTCACTTATTGGATTGAGTTACTGAAATAATTGGAACTTTTCAATAATATCCTAAATTACTGAATATGACTGGATATGCTGTAGTGGTGTATTTCCTACGAGTGAGTGACTAATAAAGTACAATTTTTATGTGAAATATGCTCCACATCATGTGTTTTACCCACAAACAATAAGGAAGTATTTGGTACAGAAGTCTGTGGTGTTGGTTTAGACTCCCTTTGACATTTGTCAACATAAACTGAAAAATATTTTAATTTTGTTCATTGTGTTAGGATTTTACCCAGTTGGTCACGAGTTGTAATCAGTCACCCAGAGTGAGGAAGTTCATGTGACTTTAGTTTTGAAATACTGCTGTGTAAGTTTGCTTCCAACTTCCCTTCCTTGTTGAACTCATCCTTTTTACTGAAAGCCAAATATTTCATCAGGTGATGGCAGAGCTGAAGAAAAAAATGCTTTATGTTTTGAAATAAGAATGTCAAGCCTGGTTTTGTTTCATAAAGAAGAAACAGCTCAGCGTTTAAATCCAATCATTCGGATTGTTTTGAGTGACAAAAACTGCGATAAGACATGCAGGGAGAAATAAATCAGCTCAGAATGGGAATGGCTCAGATAAATTATCGGATGTTCCTTTGTGTTGCTGATTGTGTATAGAGAGGCATGTTTTCCGGAAGACACACAGTTCTAGTCAGAAGTTTAAACATTAATCATTACCATAACATAATAATATAATTGCAATATAATGATATTAATTTAGGGCTGTGGATTTATCTGAGCCTTCTATTCAGGATGGAACGAGCATACAACAAACTACTTATATCTTATTTTGCAGGTTGTGAGTTGGACAAAAATGAAGACAGGAGCTCAAGATGAGCATGGTGAATGATTTCTAATGATAAAACGGAAAACTTACAGGTCTTGAAACGGTGAAGAGGACATGGAGTACAGACAGAGAAATGGACAGCGTAACAGAAGAATCCGGGAACAATGAAGAGTCAACAGAAGCTTAAATACTGAAGCAGGGGAGGAAAATGACAAAGGAACCAGATGAGCTAATCAGAGGAGATATGGAACAGCTGTGGCAGAGGGGAGGCAGGGAAGCTCTGGGAGAGAGACACATTAACACAAAGGGAGCTGAACTAAGACAAAAAGAAATTACTAACCAAATCATTTTAATTCTGGGCCTTTTGTGTATAAACACTATTATTATAGCAAGGTAGAATTCGGTAGTGTTAGCATTAGGTAGCGTTAGCTAACACTAATGGGTAGGAGTGGTGACCCAGTGGTTAGAGCGCTTGTGTCCCAAAGGTTCTGGGTTTAACCCATTCCCAAGCAAATGGGAATGGGTTAGTCTTTCCCCCAGCCGTTTGGTTTTCCGTTGAACATAACTTACCTTTTCATCTGGTTAATTATTTCCCACTTGTATTTAAGTTCCTGGTTTATGTTTTCTCCTCACTGGGTTCTTCTAGCGTTTTGCACCGCTGTTGCCTCGCTTCCTTCCAGGCTGCTGTGTCTCTCTGTTCTTTGTAAGTTTCATAATTAAATCATCATCAGATGAAGACTACGTCCACATTTTTCAACTTCACCTCACATTGACAAGATGGTTAAGACATGGGCACATCGGGCATGCATGATGTTGGCAGCATCAAGCTTTGGGGCTGTTTGGCTGCCAGTGATACAGATGCCTCGCAAAAGGTTGATGTGATGATGGAGAACGACCACCTCCAGATTCTCGAGCCTCAATTTTGATCATCAGCTACAAGGCTGAAGCTTGGACAAAGCTGAGTCTACCAGCAGAACAATAAGCATAAAAGATAAAAAAAAATTATCAGATAATGAAAGCTTTAAATTAATTCTCCTGCAACCATAGTGTCATATCCATCAGTATCCTTGAGAAAAGATTTGCTCCTTTAGAAGGAGGTAAGGAAGATACCAAAAAAAAATGTAATAGTTTTATTTTTTCAGTAAAGGGTTTTAAAGGTGCCTTGACATCACTGTATAAACCATTTCAATCATGTAGTTGATATTGCTGAATATGTTAATTCTCCAAAGAATTTCATAAAAAATAACCTCAGCTTGTTGTTTTGTCAGGCCAAATGTCCCTCCTCAGTAAAAAGGTTGGGTACAGTAATGATATGTGGCTCTACCTTGTTGACTTCACTCTGATTGGCTACAACCATATTTGGAAAACCGGTCAAACAGGTCCACTCAGCTCCCATCACATTCCCTTTCCATCCACGCCTCCCTTCTTGGCGCAACACTCCGTCACAAATTAATATTATGATTTTATGGCTAGTGGAAGTGTTTGTGTTGCAGGATGTCAGACAGGCAAAGATAAGCTGACCAAAGGCTTTAAACTGGTGGTGCAATTCAACCTAGTGGGACCAAAATAAATAGCCACATAAACTACGTCGTGGCGGGGTACTCATTACGGGTGCACTTATGCAGCTGGGAGCCAGCACCACCGCGGTAGTGTAGCAAGCTCCCCGCCACGCCTGCAACAGTAATATGCAGCTGGGATCCAGTTCTCCACCGGGGTACCGCAGTGGAGAACCCGCTGCCAGCGACACAGAAATGTTATGCAGCTGGCTGCCAGCTCTTCACCGTGGAAACTGCAGCGGTTTAGCTTCAGTCAGTCAACCGGAGTTTTCAGTTACAAACACACCTTTACATTTGACAGTATTTAGAAATGAGATAAACTTACGGGTAATGACAGGGGGAAGGCGTTTTGCTTGATGCTGTGCTCTGATTGGAGAATAGGAATTACGTAGAAAGATAACCCGTTTTATGATCTGAGCGTTTTTGAGCAAAGCAACAAAGCTGACCGCCCCTGAGCAGGGACTTTGGTATTCAGTTTTGACATTCGCACAGCCTCATCAGTGCACAATAGATCATATTATGAAATATGATGAAATGAAATTAGTTGCCGTGGCCCCTTTAAAACAACGTTAACGAACATGATAATAAAACAAACTGTGCAAACAGTTCTGTGAATTAAAGAACTGGTGGGGTTCTCAATGAGGCTTTGGGGCCGTACACTCAGCTACACATCCTTTCCATACGGCTCACATAACACAAGCAACAAAAAGCCTAATTTACCTTGCTGTCTGTCAGCCACTCATCCATTCAGACCTTCCTCAATCTCTGCTAACTTGAGAGACCCACTGAAATGAGATCCTTTTGTCACTTTGATGCTCCCACTGATGTTCTCTCATTACAGACACAGAAATGGAAACACACCTCACTGAGGCTGCAGTGACTCAAGCATGTGTGGTCAACATGTCAGGAAGAGATGTTGAACCAAATAATATCCACAGCAGATTCTTGTTAAATCTTTGCCTTAAAGTCTACCCATTTTTGAGGAAAAACACGAAACGAGTACAACAGCGGACAACATAAATTTGACAGTAGCTAGCAAACAGCATTTTGATTCATATCAAAGGCAAGTAATGTTGGTCATCCTACCAGCTTCACCAGTGGTGATTTCTCAGCCATCCTTATTTGGTTAGCAATGCTTGTTAATGCTTTATTAGAGCTGAGTTTCACATCCAGATTGTTTTCAGGATTCACGTGTTAGCTTTCTTTTTTTCCTCTCTCTTCAGGAAACTCTTAGGGATGCGGTTGCTTCCCAAGGGTTGACAAGATTACTGCGCTGGTATCAAGTGACTAGCTGTTGTCTCATTACCGCAAGGCAGGTATTTATGTTGGTTGTACTGCAGCATCTGTGACTGAGCAACACTCAGACATGTCAACAACGACCCAGAAAGAAAATAGAGGCTGAAATTCTATCCCAGCATCAGGACCAGCTGCTTCTCTGGCATGCGTCATTCAGACAGGTTTTTCTGGCCGGACATGTAAACACAATATGAACAATTAAGAACAAGACACGCCTTGCTGAAATACTCTGCACACTGCTAACTGACTTCTCTCTGGCAGTTGTTATTTATTATGATTTAGACCATCCACAGACACTTGGACAATAACATGCATAGTTTTAAGAAGTGCATTTACATTTTTAAAGTATTAAGTGAAAGGTTATTTGGCATTTCTTTCCACTATATTACCAAACTATCCTTTGGTGTAAAATACCTATGCTATAGTAGCCCTAAACGGTAACTCTAATAAAATCCGGGCTCTCTGGTTTGAGAAGTAGATGTCTCAAAGCTGAAGGACTGTAACTTGTAACATACATCTTACAACCTGTTTGCCTCAAAGATTTCTTATGACCATTTGGTCCGAAACAACCCCAGGTCTTGTAACTTGGCTGCGCTTCCTCTAGAAGGATTTAGTTGACTGTATAAAAATGGATGTTTGGATCCTCTTTAACTCTGATGAAAACACAAGATTAGTCCTAATCAGTATGTTTCCACAATTAAAGTTGTGAACCTGATTGGTGAGCGCCCTCCTTCATTTTGTGGAGGAACTAAAGCCAAGGTTGTCAAACTGGGGTACAGCTAGTGGTACTCTGGTTGCCTTTTGTGGTACCCAAAATAAACTTTGGTATCAATTATTAACGAGGCAAACACAGAGCTAATTAGCTGTTATGTTGACTGTTATGTTGAAGAATCTAAAAGATAAATTGTTCAAACACATTAATTTTTGCTTCTAATTGCAAAACAAGTACAGTAGAGAATATTGTGGCAATCTCAAGAAGCCAGGGGACATATTCAAGTTTTCAGTGCAAATCCAGTGTGCCATACATCATTCAACTACTGAATTACAACTTTATTAACACTATACAACGCCCAATCAGGGACTTCGAACAAATGCCATTAATTGTAATAGCAGTCTTTGTCATGGTGTTGCAGCTCTGGCCTCATCCATTGCTGAATAGTCAACCAAATACAGACTGGAAAACTCTGTGTTCACATAAAAAAATTAAGTAACCACATCAACTGTAAACCCTGCAGCTCAAACACATTAATGTCCAGAAAACAGCACCAGGAGTCCTTGCTGCAGTTGCCACTCCCTGTTTGGATGCTACAGTATTTGCGTCCATAAACCCAGGACAACAGTGAAACAAAGAACAAGTGGCGCTGGTTAGTTCTTTATCTCTGACGTCAGACCTAAGTATGGCACCATGTTCCGGTCGCAAAACTTTCAGTGCTCAGTGTCAAGCTAGTTACTGTTAGCATTACAAGGTTAATGGCAGTGTATTTCTTTGGATTTAATGTGTTTTCACATAATGTCATTTTTAATATTTCCTTTTCTCCTGAGGTCACCTAGACGAGTGTGAAAGAGAGAGTCATTGTTTTCACTCAGGAAGCAGAGAGCTGATGTCTTGAAGGTGATAAGGAGGCTGCCAGAGAGTTTCTGTGGCACAAAGAAACTGTGTTGTTTTCTGTTCTAACTGAGAAAACTGTGCTGTACATTTAAATGAAGATGCTGTTATTGAACGGTAATGAAAGTTGCTCTATTTGATTTTGAACTTTGATGTGGTTACAATCCTAATTTTCATGTTTACAGGTTTTCAAAATGTTGTTTTAATTGGTTTAAAGATCTTGGAGGATTTTCTTGGGGTTTTGCTTGAAATTGTCTCCATCATTGATGACTTTAGTCTAGGCTTATCACCCAAGATATCATCATAAATCTACCTGCCATCTTGCGTTCGTCTGCCTTAGTGCAGCAACATCACAGATGCGGCAGGAAGCTCCGATAGCGTGACAGAGAACTTTGAAAGCTGGTGACCTCAAACCCCCGTCAGAAGAAGAAGGTAAAGGATGTGTGAAGCTTTGATCTATTCAGGAGATGTACCGTCAATGCGGTCCAGTCTAACCAGCTGTTTCTCGTGGGAGTGTTTGAAAACTCTTTGTTTAGTTTTATTTTCAACATTTCCCGTTTTTCTGCCTGCAACACCCTGGAGCCATCTACCCTACAACATTCCTGAAACATTTTGTTTTCCACAAGGATTCCTGAAAAGAGACCGTTCCTTTAGCATTTATCAACCTGGTAACCTTGCTAATCTATGTGCTATTATATTGAGACATGGTCCACAGCTGAGATCTGAGAGAATCTTTCTATCCAAGTCTGTTGGACAGCTGTGTTGCCTGCAGTTAGTCTTCGAATCAGGTCAGGCTTGGCCTGTATAAACTACTTTATTTATTTAACTTTTTTGGTTTTTGAAACAAACAAACAAACTAAAAACATGACAAACTCATAAAATCCAAGTCCTGTTTTCTAACTATTTTAACCGTCTATCAGTGTATTAGTAATTGGACAGATTCAGATTTTTTCAGGTGGTTGTTTTGTCAGTGCAGCTTATAGAAAACATTAGCAACTTGAATCTTGAAAAATCTTTCCACAACTACTGCTGTTCCAATCAATATAAGCAAGAAACAAACAAACAAAAACAACAAAAAAGATGCCAATCCATGCAGACATTCTCTATCGCCACTTATTCCTAGTCCGGGTAGCGAGGGAGTGGTGCTGCCTCCAGTCCAGGTACACCCTGCACACATCACCTGCCCATGCACAACAAATACGAATCACCAATTGATTCAGTTTGTTTGTACTGTGCCTCCCTCACAGCAATGGTTTTATCAGACCAAGTAAACAGGTTCTCTTTCAGTCTCAACGTGTTCGTTCATCTTTTTAATTCATGTTTCAGCTTGTCAGTGCTTGATGAAGTTATGCAGGAGCCTAATGATGATCCAATTATGTAATAGCTATGGAAAACATGTGGCTGCAAAGGCTCAGCCTTGTTAGGCACTTTTCAAGGTTGAGTTGTGATTGTGAGAAGATATTTACTCTTTTATCCTTTTTGCTCTGGAGCATTGTGAGCAGTAAATCTTGAATTATTTTAGCCTGATTTTCAACAAAATCGCTTTTTTTTTTTTACAGAACTCACTGATAAAAAACAATAAAATGTTGCCATGGATCTAGCAAATAAAATCTTGTCAGGCAAAATGTAGGCTACTGCTCTGGTCTGACATTTTATTTTCTTAATCTGTAGTGCAGTGTGTCTTTAAGAAAACAAGAAAACAAGCATGCACATTTTCTACTATTGGGACTTTCCCACATGCAGGAAATTCCTCAGACACCATCTACTGTAACCACTGCTGTTGTGAACGCAGGCTCTGCAGCTGCAGTCTACTTACTCTCCTGAAAACTCTGCAATCACCCCCAAATGGAGTCCTCCATCGTGGTCAGAACATGTGTCTCTGGAATGTCATTTGAAGATGGAAAAATAAAAACGAAGACTCAGATTACTTACATATCAGTGAAATGTGTAGCTTCTGTTGGAAATCAAAAAGGTTGTATTAATCTGTGGCCTAACAGTGAGTCCTTTCTAAAAGATATCTCTTGTCGTGTTCTGTGCGAGTGGCATAGTTAAAAACAAACTCTCTGTCAGAGTAAAAGACAAACAGTTCAGTCGGTGCTTATCTATTACGGTTAAATGTTAATCCAAAAAGTAAAACTCATACAAAATCGTATTTTATGTGATGAAAAGCATCTGCAGAACAATAAAACCGTAAGGATTCATCAGGGACAGCTGTAGATTGTTTGAGGGAGGCGTAGAGGAAGTTCTGGGGTTTACATCCCCAACAGTGTGTTAGAAAAGCCTACGTACACCTCAGGCTTCTCACATTTAACTTAGTATCTATCAATACATTTTTTTTAGTTTTTTCCACATATTCTCAATTTGATTTAGGCCTGGACTTTAATTGGGCCGTTCTAACTCACAAATATGTCTTGATTTCAATAATTTCATTGTAGCTCTGCCTGTATTATTTGGGGGGTTATTGTTCTGTTTCTTTCTGTATTACACTGTATTTAACTCCTTCCAATTTCACATAAAGCTTCCCTGTCCCTGCTGAAAATAAAACAATCTTGGAGTGTTCAGGTTTGGATTTTTTTTTTTTTTTTGCGCTTTGACCAATTTCTTGTTATTATGTTATTTACGGCTTGTCTTTTTGTTCCATGCTCTGTGTTCAGTTCATGGGAAACCAGAATAAGATAATAATAATAAAAAAAAATTATCAACATTCTGAAGATGCATGACTATACACAGAAAACAAAGACACTGTGACAGCTGATACTCACTTAATATTAGAAGTGTGTATGATTTAGTTTTGATTCTTTTAGTGATACATGCCTATCACGTCTTTTTAGATAATTATCTGAATCCATCCTATTTTCACTGTTGTGTTTTGTTTAGCATGAGTCTGGTGTTGTTTTCATCTTATTACTGAGAGGAAGTATGGGCGAGGATAGATTTGGGCTGAACAGGGTTTGCTTATGATTCTGCTCTGTCTGCTTTCTGCCACATCTCCTCTGCCTGCCGTCATTAAGGATTATCCACCTGCGAGTCTGCCTCCCTGCCTCACCCCACACATCTGTTTTCTGCTCTTCATAATAGTGGGGGTGGTGGTCTGGTGGTTAGGGAGCTGGGTGTTTTCATATTGGAGAGGCTGCAACGGTTGACGGTTAAAAACTCTGTTGCTCTGGGTCCCTGAGCAAGACCCCTGACCACAGATTGCGCCCCGTGCGCCACTCACTGTGGCAGCACACAGTTCCCTGAGGGATAGTTAAACATAGAGACGAATTTCCCCTCTGTGGGACTGTACAGGGAAATATTTATTTCTAAGCCTGCAGCAGACAGCATCAGACAATTGAAAGCTTTTTGGTGAGTAGATGGGCCAGTGGTCTTCATGCCTGTTCACCTACCTTGCCAAGCTCTTGTCAGACATCTACTGTAGGTTCTGTTTTTTTTTAGGACCACGACCTGGATTGTACCATGAGTCTGGCCAAGCCCCTGGATTTGTCTGCCCTTCTCAGGTCTGACCACCCATGCATGACCCAAGCCTGTCATCCGGACTTTTATTCAGTCTAAGCCATCCTACCTATCACCTCTGCGGTAAGGCAGCTCGCTTTATCGCCAAACTCTCCAAGTTGCACCGGCAGAGATTTTCCTCCCTGCACCAGATTCCTAGTTTTCCCATAAACATTTTATAAACGCAACACCGTGTCTGGGTCCGATTCCCTGTCTTGTGAGGTGTGTTAGTGTTCGGTATCACCAGGGCACGATTTCAGGTCTGTTGTGCAGAAGCCTGCTTCATAGAAGTATAAGACTGGAGAAATACAGACTTACTTTATGGAATGTGATAAAAGCTGCAAAGAAATTACATCAAGGAGCAAAATACGATTTTCTGAAAACACAACTGAAACATAGCTTAAAGAAGCAACAGCCATCAGCCCTTTAAAAGACACTATCATGGCTCAGTTGTGAACACTTCTGGTACTTTTTGTCTATTTTTAATCAGATGAAATTAATGTCATAACACTTCTCTTTTTTTGAGTATGCTGACATTTTCACAGAATGGCTTTAGTTGTGTTTCTACTCAAAAGTTGTTGTTTTTTACTCACAAGTAAAAACATTAAAGCCTCCCGATCCTGCGATGTGCTACTTTCATTTTGATCAATTGGGGTATTTCCATTTAGATTTTCTGGCACACAGTTAAAGTTAAGCTTCACTGAAAGACTTTCATTCTTTGTTTAAGTGTGGTGGTTGCCCATCAGCTCCCAAAGTCTTGTCCTTTATGTGACATAAGAGTCCCTGTGTGTTTTGTGTTATCAGGGGGACAAAGTTTGAACACAAGCTAGACAGGTTAAATAAGGTCAAACAGTGACCAGCTGATTTGGGAGCATTGTCTGCTACTGATGAACCCTGAAGTCTTAAAAACATTTGAGATACTCTGTAGAGATGCAATCTTTAAGAGGGTCATTTACAATTATCCTTTTCACAAGCATGAAAACCGTACGCTTGGGGTTGGGGGGGGGGGGGGGGGGGTCGAGGTCTTGTGCACACTAACTGATGACTTGTAAATACGGCCCATGTTTTAGCTCCTTTTGCTTTTCTCCTGCAACAAATGTTAGCATACTGAGAGGACAAGTGGTCTAAACAAGCTAGCACAGCTGGTAACATCTGCAGACGTCTTGTCAAGTGTGGCTTGTCACACATCTTGTTTTGGTCTACAGACTGTGCTCAAGCTCCACCCTGTGGTGAAATATCGCTTATTGCTCCTTTAAAGTTAAGTTGACTGTAAATAATGACTACTGTCTTTTGATATTATTTATATTTATTACTGTTATTATTAGTCACCATTTCGTTACTGTAATTTTAATGTTAATGTTGTAAATATTTTGTCTTAGTCTTTGCATTCTCAGTGCCTCAGTAAACCTCCCCCTCAAACCCTGGGTCATAATCTGTTCCTACGGCCAAGTGCACTGTGCGCGTTGCACGTCTGGCTGGCATTGCAGAGTTACGAACACATGTCGTGGCTCTCCTGTTAAAAATTTAAGCTGCTGTCTAGATACAGCAGACCTGGGAGTGCACTGATGCAAGAAATGGAATCTTTGCAGTCGATGAGTCCTTCTTTAAGCCACATTCACATACATTACACCATGTGCAAAAAAGAAATTGGAGTTTGAGCCAAAAGCGAGTTAGATGACTACAATGCAAATGCAGAATTTGCAGCGAGGAATTGCCTTGTTTCATATGAATGCATCCACGTTAAATCCTTGGCCTTTTGCCCCTTATTAGAGACAGCCTACATCATTTTGGAGGAGGATGTGGTGTCAGACTTGGTGACTGCAGAAATATTTGAGAATGGGAGGAATCAAAGCTGCTTGAGTCTAAAGACAGCATGTGCAGCAGCAGGGGTTCCTCTTTCTGTAGAGGTCACTGTCGGAGGGCCTTCAAAGAAATTCATTTCTATATTTGAGCTGGGTGTTGATGTTTAACTTGTGTGTAAATGACAAAGTGATTCATGCACTTCAGTTGTGAGACAGAATTGTGATGTCATGCAATATTTCTTCATGTCACTCCTATAATTAGTTGTTGTTTAATAATGGTCAAAATGACGCTCTAACAAACTCTGGCTTCAACAAGTTTATTATGTGCACCAATTCTAATGGCACAGTACAACGATGTTGAATGTGATAATGTTGGAGCTGTCAAGGAGACATGAAGAGCAAAGAGATGACCGCTGGGGGGAGGGATGGAAACTGACTTCACAACTTGTGCTTGAGATTTCATGAGAAAAGAAACAGTGGGAGGCATGAAGTAGCGACTTTCCAGAAAGACAGCCAGAGATTTTCCTAGGCTGTCATGCTTTGTTAGTGACTTTATTCAACTACAGTACGGTATTTCTGACCAGCTGCAAGCAATAACAGGAGTCGATTATCAGTGCAAAATGACACAGGGGAACAAAACCAATAGAAGGTTGAGGTTGAAACGCGACGAGATGTGAAGGGGTTAAATGTAGAAATGCCATGCAACGCAAAGGGCCTGCTGCTTCATTATAGTGAATGAAGAAATGCCGGCCATCTGATTGGAGACATGTTTTTGTTTTGATGTGAAATTTGTCACCGTTCATAACAAATTCATGTGTTCAGTTTAGGAACAAGTAGTTTCCTGGAACTACTTTTCAGAGAAGTGAAAAAGCCTGTTGGACAAAGATATAAAGTCGTTGAAAAGTTTCCCTGGAGCTCCTAACACCAGCTAAGGTGAAATTGATTCCAGGAACTGAATCACCTTGACGCTTGCTTATTCCTGCCTCTGGCTTCCCATTAACAGAATAGCCATTTGAAGTTTTGTAGAGTTCGAAAGAGTTAGAAAATACACAACTTCTGAAATGTTGTGCAGTTTCTCAGAAGCGTTCTTACTATTTCTTGAAGTTCGTTTTCCTTTTTCAGGAAGACTTGACACCCAGTAGAGCAGAAGGAAGGACATTTTGAATATCAGCTCTGAAAAGACAGCATCAGTCACAGAATTTCCCCTTGCAAGCAAGATGAAAAAAAATAAAATTTTCTTCTATTTGTTCTATTCTCTACTTGTTCTTCGTTTTGATCAGCCATTGCTAACTAGAAAACATGGGCATGCTGAATTTTCTTGTGTAATTCATGCCTGGCAGTTTTGGAAGCAACTTGAAACTGTCACAATCCTAAGGTGATTGGTTGTTAGTTTTTAGGTTCCTTGGATTCTGCATCTTTTAGGTAGTGTTTGTTTTGTGTATAGTTAACCTAGCCTAGCTTTAGCCTTACTATGGCTTCCTCACCTATACTTCCGTTAGCGTCTCCGTCTCTGTGTAAGTCTCCCCCTCTTTCCTGCTCTCTGTGTCTGATGTTCAGTTTTTCCTCTGGCCCTTTTAGTGATAAAGGTACATGTAATAAATGTAGTGTTTCTTTAGCTTTGAAGGCAAGGGTGTCAGAATCGGAGGCCCGGCTCCGCGCTGTTGAAATATCAGCAGATAGCCACCCCTCAGCTAGTGCGCAGCCACAGCCACAGAGATTAGCTCCACATTGCGGTCCTCCAGTAGCAGTACCTGAGCAGCCGAGTTTTCCGGCCGGCTGGGTGACAATATGGGCAGGAAGCATAGCTCTAGAGCTCAGCCCCTTGGTCACCACCAACCCGTCTGCATTTCTAACAAATTTTCCCCACCCAGCGACACAGCCGCTGAGAAGGCGACTCTGGTAATTGGCAGCTCCATAGTCAGAAATGTGGCATTAGAGACACCAGGGACCATAGTCAAATGCCTATCAGGGGCCAGAACAGGAGACATCAAATCCTACCTGAAACTGCGGCCTAAGGATAAGAGTAAATACAGTAAGATGGTTATGAATGATGGCCTGTCTTTTTTTCTCTTCACAGTAGGTACACCTGGTCTGGCGTTCTGTTAGCTGTGACACCATCTGGGAGTGGGGTGTGTAAATGACCTTTCTATGTTCTGTCATAATTAGTTAACATGTGTTTATCATTCATTCACAGCCGATGCTTTTATTTTGAAAGGTTTAGAACCGGAAATCGATTGTCGCAAACTATGCAGTAATAACGCAAACTCTAGTGGGAGGTGGTGTGCTCCACGGTTAAGCGGAAAATATTGTAAACTTCAATGGTACATTAGCGCCTGGTTGATGAGGGAACAAGGTTGGTATTGACTTTTCTTGTGTAAATGTATATTTAGTTATATTTCACGGAGCATACAGGTTGCTATTAAGTGTAGCAGTTCCGTTTTCTTTCCAGCAGAGATCGTTCATTTTGCACGGTAAGCTAGTCATGTTTTAGTGATGTGAAGGTATTCATTGAAGTTTCATTGTTATATGGTGTATAAAGTCACAGGCTGTTGCAATTTGGTTCATCATTTAATTTATTTCGCAACATAGTAAAATATTAAAGGGCAATGTTAAAAAGTTAAAAGAAACATACTGTGGGAGTTATTAATAGTGTATTTGTTTTGTATATATGCAGCTCTTACGGTGTGTTCACGAGCAAGGCTGTTCCATAAAAGGATTGTGAACCATCAGTTTGAGAGACCATCTTTTCAACCGGGATGCTACAGGGTGTGGGGGTCAGTTCATCATATTATATGTTACCATATAACATAGAAAGTATTCCTGGACCAATGTGTACTTCTGTGCTTTTGTGTCTCTGCTCTGTCTTCCCTAACCCCTAGTTGGTCATAGCAGATGAGCGTTCATACTGAGCCTGGTTCTGGTTCTGCTGGAGGTTTTCCTCCCTGTTAAAGGGGAGTTTTCCTCTCCACTGTTGCTTCATGCTTGCTCAGTATGAGGGATTGCTGCAAAGCCATCAACAATGCAGATGACTGTCCACTGTGGCTCTACGCTCTTTCATGAGGAGATAATGCTGCTTGTCGAGACTTGATGCAATCTGCTGAGTTTCCTTAGATAGAAAACTTTTTGACCAATCTGTATGATTTAATTGAATTTGACTTTGACTGTAAAGTGCCTTGAGATGACATGTGTTGTGAATTGGCGCTATATAAATAAAATAGAATTGAATTGAACTGAATTAAATGCATGATCAAACTGGTTTCCTCCCACTTCCAGAAAGAAGACAGCATTTATGCATTAAAAACATACATTTTTAAATGGATGCTCCAATATGCAACACTGTTTTCAAAAGCATGTTCCGTAGTGAGGTTTGTCAAAAAGCCAAATTAAATGATTAACCGCAAAATGTTACCATCTACATTTTAGCAAGTCTATGGTGCCAAACCAAGTGTTTAACATTGTAACTTTTTTCTTCTGCGTAGAATGAGACTCTCAAAGGATTTTCTGTAGCAATTTTCAAGTAAGGGAAAGTTGGTGCATAGTGGTTTGAGGGGAAACGGTGTATACCGCAGAGAAGTATGGCAATGAAAGGAAAGCCACATTTTTCAGCTTTTGCTAAATTTCGTTTTCAGCAAGAAATGAAACCTATGTTCCAGTCAATGTGGGGCTAGTGAGGTGTCTTTTTTTGCTCACTTCTCGTTCTGGTGTCCCGGAAATCTCTCCTAAGCAAAGCAGAAGCACTTAAGCATCATTCTGTGGCTTCTATGACTGTTTGCGAATGAAAATGTTGAGCCTTTTTTGGCTCATGTTCCTGGGTAAGCAGCTACACCAAGCCTCTTTTATGCACTAGCAATGTAAAAAAACAACAACAACACATCTGTAAAGTGAAATGAAAAGTGACTTTCTACTGAATAATAAATGCTTTAATGTGTTACAATGATTGGATTAATGTAGGGCTTTCCTAGCCTAGCTGACTACACATTTACACCACAAACCACTTTCACTCATTAGGAAGCATTCATACAGTCATAAAGTATTTCTCATTCTGTGCTGTTTATGAAACATTACAGTCAAAGAGTTTTATTTGTTGCCTGACCACACTTTAAAATGTGGGCCGGAGATCAAACTTCCAAATGCACATCCCAGTGTTTATGGCATTAATACCTGCCCTATTACCTGGTCAGATGGTTCTGGTAATCAGTTCTCTATCACATTTAACCTTTTGACCAGAACCTTTGTTCATCTCTTTGTCACATTGTTGTGAGTTCTGTTTTGGTTTTGTACGCTGATTTAACTTGTATGTTCTTCAATGACTACATAACTGAAGGCATTCAGGGTCCCAAAGACCCTGAATGCCTTATTCATTCTCTGCGCTGCACATATTTATATATATTTATTCACCTTACTTTTATATTTTATGTGTTTCTTGTGTTTCTTTTTTTTATGTGTGAAGTGTGAATGTTTATTACTACTGCACAAAAATTGCCCATATTGGGACAAATAAAGTTACTACTACTACTACTACTACTAACTGGTATTTCAGAAAGAAGACTTTTTAAAAAGGTACATTTTCAGACACAGGCTTGTAAAAATTAAAATGTTAAAGGTTTGCTTCTTTACATTTACATATTGAGATCTAATCGAATTCTTGTTTTGTCTTTGGGAAAGTTGGTGATTTAATTACACTTAAAAAACAGTTCCAATATATATGGAATATATTTTCAAGCATAGGAAAACGTAAAGACTCCCAAGCCTCTAAATGCTAACTTTACCCCCTTTGACCCCATTCCATTTCTTAATTCTCAGCCAGTATTTGGTGGATGTACTGGTATACTTCAGATCTTTCTTTATTGCCAGGTTACGTTCTGCTTTTGCTTAAATTTTTTATTTTGTTGTTTGTTTGTATATTCACAACTACCCTCAGATTTTCTTTAAACACCCTCTTACAGGGAACTGTATGATGATGAGTTGGGCGGGTAAAGCGTTTCCTTTGAAAAACAGGGAATTAATAATAAAAGAAGAATTCATCAGGTACTAGATTTAGCTTTCAAAACAACCAATTGTGAAAACACATGAAAAGAAAAGTACCAAAAATATTTAAAAAAATGAGTAATTAAATTTAATTAAAAAGCTGGACCAAAACAGAATTATCATATGAACACCAACATACCCACCACCCAGATAAAAAGACATTTGTTATGCTTGTGAGTGATATGTAATTTAAATAAAATGGATTGGCTTTGGGAAAAGCCAATCCATTTTAGGTTCTAAACCTTTGAATTTATCAATCAGATTTGAACCTTCGATCTTGTCTGTCCCTGACAGTCAGAAACTCGAATGCACCAGAGCAAAAGGATGCTTGCCTGCGTGGGCGAAAAAAAGGTTTAAGATACTGAGCAGGATGCTGGAAGAGATCCACCTTTTTATTAGCATTTTTTATATACATCTTGCTGCTAATACTTAACTTTTCAAAGACACTTTCATGTTCAAAACAACAGAATCATTTGCTCCACCCTCTGCTTTGTTTGGGCGTCTGTGCACGTTTCATGTTTTCAGGAAGTTTTGAGTGGAGGGCACACCCACATCCAGAACCCATTCTTTTCTGCTTTCCGTGATAAACATTGTTTTTACAACTAACTGAAAACTACGAAGAAGAACCACAACCACAGAAATATGGCCTTCTGGTTTTTCTCTGACACAAATCTAGTACCGACGAACTAAAAGAACATCATGTCTTCACTAATACATCTGGCTTTATTCTTCTTGACAGTCAGTTAGTGCTGTGTGATTGGGACATGACCCAGGCACAGCAGACGTCCTGAATAGAATAGATTGATCACCCAGTTTGGGTCCTGCATCGGACCTGGCGCTGGGGCTCTGAGAGAGACGAACCACACTCCCTAAACAGAGCAGAAACAGAACCGCCAGGGTGTCTTGTGCAGATTAGAGGAGGATATGAGAGAAACACAGCAGCAGCAAAATTAAGGTCCAGTTGTCAAGAGCTCACAAGCTCCGCTTAGACACACAAACACATGAATGATTTCAAACCAGATCTCTAATGAGCCACTTCCTCTAAAGTAAGGCTCTCTCTCAGCCAATTATCAGCACTAACTGTGTGGGTCGGAGCTGTTTCCACGGAGATAAATGATGTGCATGGTCATAGTATCTCTCAAATCATTGTCAGGAGAGGATAACATTGCTTTCAGCTTACAAGAACATATTAATAGCGGCAATTTCTTCACAACATGAAACTGGGCTCTGCCATGCTGAATGAAGACATAACAACCAACTGGTGCAGTGCTGTGAAAAAAGTATCTGTCCCATTACAAATTTATTTTGTCTTTGCTGTTCTGTCAGAAATATTTTAGCTCATCAAGGTTATCCAATAGGGTGACCACCTGCCAATAAGCCCAAGGGGGGACGAGGGGTATGTTTCTGAGGGACAAAGTGGGACACTGCTTGGCGCGGCGGTGCCCCCACCTCACGGGCAGACTCACTGATAGTGGTTTACACATTTCTAGCACATACCACCTTACATGGTATATTAATAATGCCCTATTCCCATAAACATGTGTAATTGCTGATGTATGCTCATGAATAGGCCAACCAATGTGTATTTCTTTCTATAAAGATTCATAATACTTTGAACATTCAATGAACAGATGCACTTCCAATTCCGATTTACTTTAGCTATTTCATTTTATTTATTTTTCATTACAATTTATTCACTTTAAATATATTATAATTTAAAATTAAAGGATTAACAGGAATTGTAGTTGCTCTACACCACAGGAACTGTAAAAAAGTCTTAACTCACGACTCCAGAGGTTCACAGAACGAAAAGGGGGAGGAAGGATGGTGAACTTGGATGAAAAAAAAACACTTTTAGGACTTTGGGGTCACCTTTAGGACTCAAATCTTTTCAAGCCAAAACATGAAGTGAGCAGAATGTTTAGATGTCCACTTATCAGTTTAATCCAAAACATTACAAAATTAACTGACCAGCAATCTAATCACAACGAGCCAACAGCCAGGATGTTTCTGAATCAGATGATTCATCAGCCTACCTTCCATAAGGTCACCGCTGCATGACTGAAGGCTTCCCTTGGAGCCGCAGCACCAGAGCGCTTCGGCCGTCTCGGTAGAGCCGGTTGATGCAGTCAGGATCCAGCAGAGTGAACGTCGGACTAGTTTTGGCTTGAACGGCCATCAGCCTCCATGAATACCAGGTTATCCTTGTTGATATTTATTAACACCGATCCAACTTTTCACTGCGGAGGTTCGCTTCGGTAAAGTCGCACTGCTGAGCCGTCCGCACCAAGTGACGACACAAACAGGTTAAAATGTCCTTGTACGTTATGAGGCCACTTCTTCATGTCATCCTCTCAGTCATGAATAGTTTGAAGCTGTGGCCATAGTTACTTCCGCGTTCGAAAATAAGGTGGATAGAGCGAAAAAAGACGCATAATCAATGCTTTTTGAGAAAGCATTGATTATGCGTGACACGGTCTCAATTTGCGGGACGCATGAATTGCGCGGGACGGGTGGTCACCCTATTATCCAAACCAACCCGAGAATTATGTGAGAGATAACTGCCAACCTGTAGATTTAAGAAACCCCCTGATGGGGACCTGTCTGATAGCAGGAGGCCAAAATATCTCAAAAAGCAACATGTCACACCAGGATCTCAAAAACACCCGAGAACAAATGAAAATGTCACTGGCATCTACTTCACTGGGGCTGGAAAAAGTGACAGCAAAATATCCAAAGGTTAGGGACTCTAGTGAACAACAGCAAAATACATTATCCACCAATGGAGGCCAGTGGGCCTCCATTGGTGGGGGCTGCCAACAAAAATTACTCCCAGAGCACATTAATGACTGTTCTAGGAGGCCACAAAAGATCAAAATCTCAAGCACTGCCTGCCTTAACTGTCTTGTTATGGTGATGATCCCAAAGACTTTTGGAAATGCATTCTCCGTTGGGTTACACCCATCCATCCATCCATCCATCCATCCATTTTCTAACACGTCTATTCCTTGTGGCGTCGCGAGGGGTGCTGGTGCCTATCTCCAGCTGTCAACAGGTGAGAGGAGGGGTACACCCTGGACAGGTCGGCAGTCTATTGCAGCCGTTGGGTTACATCTGGCGTAAAATGGACACATTAATTTTGGACATGGATGACTTGGTGTTATTGATGAAACCATGAATTCAGGTGTTAAACAGAAAATCCAAAAGGTGAATGTCTTACCATCAGTTCATGACCGTAAGCTCAAGTTGCCTTTGGTTATACGGCAGGATAATAAACCAAAGCACACCATGTCATGATTTGGGTTTTGTTATGGTTTATGTTTGTTGTTTAATTAATTAGTTCACTCTCCTGTCTTAGTATTAGCTCTGGTTTTTATTTATTTGCTCATGTTCTGTTTAGTCTTAGGTTTGGTCTTTATGGTGATTTTGGTTCTGGATTAGTCTAGTTTAAGTTCTGTTTTGGTTTAGTAATTCTCTTCATGTAATCGATTCTGTCTTAGGTTTAGGTTCTGTATTAGTTTTGGTTAATGGAATAGTTTGGGTTTTAATGTGGTTTGATTTTGTACTTTGTTTTATGTTATCAGTTTCTTCTGGCCTGCTCTGATCACTTCTGTCACCAGCCTTTATTCTGTTCACCTGCCAGCATTCTTTCGTCTTCCTGTCACTCCCCTTCCCCAGTCACCATCCAATCAGCTTCAGTTTACTTCCAGAAACTTTTTCCCTCCTGATCAGCTCCACCCATTCTGGTAAATAGTTTCACTCTGTTCACCGGCTCACTCCTCGACTTATACCTGCCTCTGGCCGTTTCTCAATATGCGTTCTTGAGCGTTCTTGTGTGCTCGTGACACGTCATCAGCCTCAGCCTCAGCCCGAGCACTGTTCCAATAGACCAGTTCATTGTTATTGTTTTGATTCGGGTTTTTCGCGCATGCGCGCCGGACTGGTTGGCAAAAGACGAACACAATGGCGGACGCAAACAGAGAAACTGACGAGTTCTCCACGTATTTTTCTTCTTTAGATAACGTATCACAAGATCGTTTTAAGACTAAGTTGATGGTTGATGGTATCATATTGCCAGATCCACACAGCAAAAGCCTGAAGGGACGGAGCGAGTCTGTGAAATGCTGCCAAGCGTTCAGTACCGCGACATATACAGCTACCTTATAAACACGCAGGCCAGTACACACGAGAGAGCATGGAAGCATGAAACCACTGGACGGCTACAATTATATTATATCTGGACTTAGGCTCCAGCAACGCCCGCGACGCCATGAGGGATTAAGCGGGTCAGAACATGGATGGATGGATGGATGGATGTTCAGACATGTTTGTGTAACATACGAACGCGGAGTCGGACAGGAAGACCCGCCCGGTAGGTTAAAAAAAAACATAGTTCACTACGGATTATTTTGGTGTTTTTGTCTTGTTAAAATGGGTGGGGGTGTCGGCGACATTGCAGCGTAAACACAGAAGTACTAGCGCCCGTGAAGGCGGAGGGGAGGGGAGGTGGCGATCGCTACACGGGCCGGAATAGTCAGCGGCTGCTGCTACCGCTTCTCCGGCCCGTGTAGCGATCGCCACCTCCCCTCCGCCGCTATTTAAGTACAACAATGACTAGAGCAGAATTAAGTTGTATTTACCGGAGATGAAGTGTAGACTGCATATTCTGTCGCAGTATGATGTATCCCCCAGTCCATTGTGAGTGTCTGCCTGCGCTCTTTTCATTGAAAATATCAATTTCTTTATTCGTCCTTCCTCCTTCGGTAAACGACAGAAACGTACATCCGACGATTTGGAATGCCTCTGTGTGCAACCGGGAGCACAACAAGTCGTAGGCATTGTTTAGATTCCAAAAATAAACTAACTAAAAATAAGCTCTAAATCACCCGTTTTGTCACAGTAGTAGACGAGAACAGCGCTGTTTTTGCCAACCACCGAGATCCAGATGTAGCGCTGACGTCACGCGTGACCTGGTCTATACCGAGTACGCCAAATCGAGAACACGCCGAATTCCCCGGATGTTGTTCTCGCCCCGCCCTCTTTATCGAGCATGCATCAGAGCAGACTTGTGCGTTCTTCAGACTGACCGCTTGCCCAGAAGGCACCGCGGCAAGATAATTTTTAGGCTTTTTAGAAATTAAAAATGTTGTTTTAAAAAAATTTTCAATAAGATTTATTGTGGTGTAGTATATAAATAGTTTTGAATGTTAAAGAAATGCCTGGATGTTGAGACAGGGACGTCACAAGTACGCTTCTGTTCCTATACACCATACGTGCTGCGTGCTCGCGTTCTTGTCAAGTCCGATCTTCCTGTGTTCTCGCCAAGACTGGACCCAGAGACCCAGGCTGAAGGGGCAGGTTTCTGACCCAATGTTGTGGGCTGTACCCTGACTTTGAATAAGAAACTACAACTCACAATTGTTGCTACTTGGTGCCTCAGGATTTATGCTCACAGACATAAGACAAAGGGACCTTGGGTCGCGGTGAAAGCACTGCATGGGTGCCTTTGAGCAGGTAGCTGCAAACTGGATGTTGAGACAGGGATCTAATTTTGGACTGGTATAGGGGCATCCAATGCTGACGCAGGAACTGAGTTTTAGGCTATCTGCGGGGCATTTAATTTTGAGCTAGGCAACTAGTTTTGGGCCGGTAGCAAGGCACCTGATGCTGAAACAGGTAGGACATGTTGCCATCCTACGTGGTTTTAAAGTGGAAATTAAAAGCTGAAAAGTTGAAATGTGATGCTTTAATTGTGGCCTCAACAAACCAAACCCTTAGCAGGAAGCCTAGACATCTTAATCTTAAACTCCAATTGCAAATATCTAGATAAAACAAGGAGATGTGAAAACAGGTCCAGGCAGACAGGATGGCATCGTTTGCATCTGATCCTGTGGTCTTTGGAAGAGCAACAGAGATGTCTATAAAAGGGAACATGAATCACAGCCCCTCTTCTCTGGAAAGGTCGTGGTAAAAAAAAAGGCTCTTTCTCCTTCCTGGGATTCTTTCTTGCATTACAGGGCAGCCACAGCAAAAGAAAGGTCTTTGTCTCTGTTCTAGTTGTTAGAGACTGAGCTGCCAAGTAGAGATTCAAATGTAACAATGGGGCCAATAACTAATCTTAACGTTGCTTTAATGTAGTGCATCTGGCCTAATTTGGAGCTATACTAACTTAACCAGAAAAAACTAATTACAAAACCAACAACTGATGTAAGAGTCCTGGTGACTTGCCAATAAGGGATACAAAGACACAGATGTTTGTCATGAGTTACTGAAAAACAATTAACTTTACATACAGAAGGAGGACACTTATTCTGAAAGGGCAAATGAAGCTGAATCTTTTGGTTTGCAGGCCCAGATCTGTGTTCACAGTGCAGTCTCTTCTCATTCCTTGGGATTTCAGACAGCTTGTGTTGTGTCAAATACACAGTCCATCTCTGGGGTTGGTACCTCTGACTGTGAATATCAGACACAGATGGAAAATAATGAAAATCACTCTAGACATGATATATGAGTCAGAAACACCTTTCAGAAGAGCCTTCTAATCCCCTGTTTTACTTCAGATTCACTTTAGACCAGACATGGTGTCAGGTCGCATGATAAAATCAGCTCTCCATGATGATGATCCCTGCCTGCCTGAAATCCTCCATCATCTTGCCTGTTCCCAATAAAACAACCATCACCTTCCTCAATGAACACCCTGTTACTCTGCCCCCATCATCTTGAAGTGCTTCAAGAGGATCTTCCTGAATAACATGAAGAACGCCATCCCTGCTGGCCTGGACAGACTGTAGTTTGCCTACAGAGGATGCTGTCTCGCTGGCTCTGACTCATCTGTAGCATCCTAACACCTACTGTATGTATCATGGGCCAGGAAATCTTTGATCCCTCCAAATTCTTCCATTTCCAAGGTCGTCCAGCAGAGCCACAATTCTGGCTGCTATTCACCTCTTTACCATCTGCGTCGCTAGTTTCCCCTGTCTCCAAAATGAACGTACGGCTGGGTCAGAGTTGCCATGGGGACCGCACATTTTCCCGCCAGTTTTTTTTAAAGAAAAGAGGCCCTACATCTTGAAGTTTTCTTTTTCTATTTGGTTTTCAAAGGAGAAAGGTGCAAGGCTAAGCAGACTAACTTTGTGGCTGATGATGTCAAGCTTTGACATTCATGATGTATTACAATGTTGCAATTGAACTTAAAGTTAAATGTGTCTGTTATATCCAGTATACAATCTAACATTTGCTATGTATGTGACACATACATCCTGTTTTATATTGCACCTCCTGTCTTAATGTGGGCTTTCTGTACTCTGTACCTTTTAATCCCTGGCTGGGCATGGGTAACCAATCACAGACCATCACGATGTCACATGAAAGCGGAAAAGGTTACAGAGACACATGCGTGCTCTTTAGTCCGGGGACCCTTGGCATTGAAACTTTAAAATTAGGCCTGCGGAAAATAACAACCTCAAACAAACGCAAAATGGAATCATGGAAAATCAGAAGTCAGACACATTTTAGGAGACAACAGATGTGGTGATCGCTTTTTTTATTTTGCAGTGTATGTTTACTCTGCCTACATGTTTTGTCCTGCACTTTTGATGCACCCCATATTGACAAGCCCCCAAAGGTCACCATCACCCTTTTTCACAGCTTCAGTCGGCTCGCTAGATGTCCTAACACTTGGATTAAGAACGGTCACTCCTCTATTTAATGTTTCTCTTCCAGGAGCTATAAATGTGCTGTATCTATCACTGCCTTGTAGAACATTTATCACTCTGTCAGGAGTCTTGTTTCCAACTGTTTAGGATCATTGTGAGCGGGGTTTTGTGAATGAAGCTGATTACTCTTCCCAGGCAGTGAAATACACAGTCTTCCTTTCCATTTGTCCAGCTCACTTGCTTTCTAAAATGAGGCTGGTACCGCTGCAGGTTTTAAACATAGTTTAAAGAAGCACCTGCCGTGACCCAGTAAAAGGACGTACAACTCTCATTATGGTTCTAATGTGGAAATGTGTCCCTCTGCTACTGACCTACATTCCTTGGTTGGATTAGGCTTTTGATGGAGGCAGTGCAAGTGCAGATTAGGACAAAGATTACCTTAAACTTCAGCATGCATTAAATTCACACCACCTTTGCCAAAATGCTTCCGGTGCACAAACCAGCAGTGCAGGCAGTGGTTTGGTAGCGTTGCAATCCTCCTGTATGCAATTTTGTCGTGACAGCGTTACCCTGCCCTGCAGCATTGATGAGTGAGCAGCAAAAGAGAAGGCCTAAACTTCATGTTCGTGCTAGAAGCGCTGCAAGTGGAGCTTTTAGTGAGAGCCTTTTCTCATGTGAAACCACTAAAACCATTCCCAACGGGTTCATATTTGTTCTGAGTGGGCTGTAAAAAAAGGCCTCCTGGGTACATGTGGGAAAGACCCCTTAAAGCAGAGATAGAGGAATGAAACCCTCCCCTCACATAAAATGTCAGATATTAGTGTGACTAATCTGAAGATGCGTGACTGTCTGCAGTCTCTAGATACATTACCACGAGATGCTACCGGGCACAGCATGCTGCTGAAGGTTAGACTGATCGCATAACTTCTTTTACATAACTCAATGTGGAAAGGCCTTAAAAACACAGTGCAGTTTGGCGATGACCACAGAGCTTTGAGTCAGAGGAAATGCAGACAGCGTTCTCGTCAGACCTTGCTGCAGAGTCACTGGAAAAAAACAAGCACATGTTAGTATCCACAGACACCCTCTTAAAAAGAAACTCACTGACTTGACTGGGTGCCAGAGATGAAATACTGACTGGACTATTATGGGAAGACATCCCTAGATTAAACAAGGGTTTAAGACTCCTAAATGCTTGGTTAAACAATACATTTGGATCGTGAGGGTGTTGTTACAGGGTTTCACCTCGATGATGTTTAACGTTGAATTTCCTGTTGGCACAGAGCTCATTCTATGTTTGGTTTTAGTTCATCTGCCTTCCTGAAGCCTTGGGTCATTCCTGGCCAAGTACAATATTAAACAAGGATTCTTGAGAAACATTTTCAAAACAGCTAAAGCTTTACTGAACCACTGCTAAGCCCATTGGAGCACATTTGTGAAAGTCTGTTTCTAAAAGATGACAGAATTTTTCCCCCAAATGGAAGAAGAGTTTTGAAGTCCAAATGAAATGTCTAAGACGTTTTACTGAATACGCAATGGACATAAACAACACAGCCTTTGTCCAAAATTACCTATACAGGATTTATGTTTCAAGCTTCGACTGTGACTGTGGTGTGTAGGTTGCTCCCCCAAACACTTAAATACCCACATTATGTCAGTAGGGGGAAAAATAATGTCGTCAGTAATGATATCAGACTTTAAAAGAAGAAGATCCTGAGCCTGGTGAGAGTTGTGCCGTCCAGAAGAGTCACTACAACAAACTGGTGTTTATTCACAAAACGCTTTAAGGTGTGGTTAAGTGGATTTTAAAATGTGTCTTCTGTGAAAGGAATGATGTGGCAAGTGGGTATAAGTCAGTTGGATGAATTTAAAGTATTTTGGGGAAAAACAATTTGTGCTTTGAGCTGACCTAATTTAGAGACCTGATCCATGCAGGGCTGAAATCAGGTGGTGTCTGTTATTAACAGAGCCCAACCCTGGCCATGCCAAGCAAACAAGGATTATAAGTCCTTCATAGGGCTATTACTATCTCATAGAACAACAGTTGCATCCATAAACTCTGGTTTTATGTCATGCTTTTACAAAGAAAGCTATTACTTACTCTTTCTATCTCTGTGACCATGTTCATATGGTGCCTTGCAAAAGTATCCACGCCCCGCGGCTTTGGATCAGTCTCTTTAAGCTCACCACATCTGGCTACTGGGATTTTTACTCATTCCTCAAAGCAAAACTGCTCCACTTCCTTCATGTTGGATAGTTTTTGATTGTGGACTTTGACTTTGTGGGCTTCCGACTTTGACTAGGCCTTAACATTTCATTTAAATGATTCCCCTTAAACCACTCCAGTAATGTGTTATCAGTATCCAATCAGAAGGTGAACTTCTGTTCCAGTCTCAAATCACAGGCAGATTGATCATGAATTGGTCCCCACAGCATGATGCTGCCACCACCACGTTTCACTGTAGGGATGGTTTTGGGGTGAAGGGATGTGTTGGGTTTAGGCTAGACAGGGTTTTCCTTGGTAGCTAAAAAAATTATATTTTAGTCTCATCGCCCACATGTCTTTTGGCAAACTCAGAACACTTATTTTTAACACTGAGTAATGAGTTTGCACTCTGTGGTGTCTCACTGATTAATTCCCTTCTCGCCCGGTCTGTAAGTTGTGATGGGTGCCCCTTTCTTGGCAAGTTTGTTCTGGTACCCTGTGCTTTCAATTTGAAGATGATAGATGTGATGGTGTTCAGAGGAAACAACAAAGAGTTCAGATTTTTTTATAGACCCACCCTAAATTGTACTTCTCAACGACTTTGTCCCTGACTTGTTTGGAGAGCTCCTTGGTCTTCTTGGTGTGATACCTCTTTCTTACTGGTGCTGCAGCCCCTGGAGCTTTTCAGAAAAGGTGTGTTTATACTGACAGATCATGTGACACTTTGACATTTCACCAATAACAAAACAGGTAAAAAGCCAAGGGGAAGAGGCTGGGGTTGTGGGGGTGCAGTGGTGGCGCAGCGGTAGTGTGCACGACCCATGTACAGAGGAGTCAGTCCTCGACGTGGCCGTCCCAGGCTTGAGTCCCTCACTGCATGTCTTACCCCTTTCTCTCTCAACTCCATCTTCTGTCTGTCAACTTTGAAATAATGGTCACCAGAACCACAAAAAATAAAATAAAATAAAAAAACCCTACAAAATATTAGTTTTGGATCTGTGCTTGGTACATTTTCAGGCATCTTTGCTTGATGTTTTCTCTCTGTGCATCCCTACACATGGATGTTCCTTATAAATGGAACAATTGGCATCGTCAAGTAGAAGTTTTTGTCACCACTCTGATTGAATATACAAAAATCCATTAATAACAGCATGAAAAAAATAATTACCATACTACTTCCCCCATGTAGCGCACACAGGGAACCTCTATTTATGTAATGCCCCATGCATTTGTAGGGGAAGTTGTTTTCTAAAGATAACAGGCAGGCAACGTATTGCGGAGCATAATAAACAGTTAATATCACCAAAGAAATATTGGTTTTGCAATGATTTACAGGGCTAGGGGCAGAGAGACCAAGGGGACAACAATAAAAAAACAGAGGGTCTGAACCATATGGATGATCAGTTGATTATCAACCATAGCCTGCAGTGACACTGAAATAGGAAGTAAACTTATCTGAAAGCACAAGAGAAAGACATCTACTGACATAAAATAGATAAATAAAAATGAGTATGAATAATGCTCCCTCGTTGCCTGTCAATGCATTTGACATCATAGAATACCCAGTATGATAAAAAGCTGGGCTGCCATGGATGTTTTGGACATATTAATTCAGCTAATAATTATCTTACTGTTTGGGAACGCTCGCAGAGCATTGAAACGTAATTTCCAGATGGAAAGTTTATCCCTCTATTAGATAATGATCACCGGGAAGGTGATGTCATAAAAAAGCAATACATGCGGCCGTGACGCAGCAGGACACTGTGAATTCCACACCACTGATGACCGCATACACACACTTTTCAGAACAGTAGCACATCCAAAGTGATACACACACACTGTACGGCGTAGTCGTACAACTCCTGGTTAAAAAACAACCCAATAAGTGTTGTTTAACCAAACCAGCCCTGGGTCAAATAATGACCAATCCAGCCTTGGGTTGATTATACACAGAAGAGATGAGTTGTGGGCTGACCCCGCATACTGGTTTTGTAATATTCTTGCTTCTGTTCTGGTTTTCTTTTTGAGTTATTTTACTCTCCTGCTTTAGTTTCTCTGGTTACTTTGAGTGTTTTGGTCTGGGGTTTTATTTACGGTTAGTTTATCCTGTTTTTGTCATCTGTTTTGGTCTTAGCTTTATTTTCTGTTTTAGATTTGTACTTTTGAGTGATTTTGTTTCTTAGTAAGTTGGTGTAGTTTCTGTCCGTTTGTCCTGTCGGCTTTTCAGCTTTTGTTCCTGATTTATTTCTTGTTTTTCCAGCACTGATGTCTGGTCTAATTACTTACTCTGCACACCTGCCTTACTCCACCCCTGCTGCAATCATCTCTGACCGGTTTCACCTGCTTCCTCCTCCATATAAACTGTCGAGACCAGACATCAGTGCCAGGTCGTCTTGTTGAGTGTAGGTGAGTTCTGTCATGGTGCAGCTTTGTATGCTGCACCATGCACATATTCAGGGCACTTTTCACCCTCCATACACCCCAGTCTCCTCTCCACCTCAGCAATCATCAACACCTGCCAGTCACTAATCAACCCAGGACTCAATCCACCTGTCAGCTTCACTATTTAAACCTCCCTCAGTTTGCCCTTCCCTGTCGGGTCGTCTGTTTACCTCTGCTCATGACTGCTCGCCTACCTTTCCTTGCCAGCCTGAATTTCCTTCGTCTCCAGTCCTGCAAGTATTCACTCTGATGTTCTGCTGTTAATCCAGTCCTGCAAGTATTCACTCTGATGTTCTGCTGTTACTCCGGTCCTTCAAGTATTCACCCTGATGTTCTTCTGTTGCTCGGTACTGCAAGTATTCTCCTGCCGAACTGCCAGTTCCTGCCATCGCCACCCTCCAGCCCAGTACAGACTGTTGGGTTATCCATCCTCCACTATCCACAACCTTCAATAAACTCTCTAAACTAAGCTCTGCTTGTGTGTGGTTGTGTTCGGGTTCACATAAATCATGACAGAACGAGCCGACCACATGAACCCGACACCCACACAGAGCTTCTGTGCAGGAGCAGGCCAAGAAAATCCAGTCCTGCTCACAGAGAGTAACGCAGCAGGGTCCATCTTACAAGAGAACATGGAGCTCCTTGTAAAGCAACTTCGGGAGTTTCTGGACACCATTGCCACACTACATCCACCTTGGCGGCGCATAAGTGCGGTGGTCCGGGTTCGGAAACTGCTGGAGGGCAAACTGGAAGTCCTTACATTCCCCGAAGCAACAATGCTAAAAGAAGAGCTGGACTGGAACCACAAGGCTGCTGTTGCTCATCTCTTCGCCAGACCGCCTCCTACCAGACCTTCGTTCTCTGGCGCTGCTGCTTCCTCCGTTTCTGATTCCCACCTATACTGCTGCCGAGTCTGCTGCAGCTTCTGCCACGGATCAAGCCTCTGCTCATCTCGGTCCGGCCGCTGCTGTTGTTCCCACCGATGATTTTCTCACTTCCTCATCGCCAGCTGCAGCCACTCCCTCGCTGTCCGGTCCCTCCCGGCGCAGACGCCGGGTCCGCCGGAACATGCTCAGCCAGACACAGCCGCTGCTGCCGCGCCTACTGGAGCTGACGTCACCTCTCTTCCCCTGGTGAGTCAGCCGGATACAGTTACTGCTGCTACTCAGGTGAGTCTGGCTAGAGCACCCCAGATTGATGAGACCCAGCTATGGGACTTCTTTTATGGGGATCGGGAGGACCTGTTTCCTGCTTCGCCCGCAGCCAAAGAATCAGTTCCTGCTCGGCCTGCAGCCAAGGTCTCGGTTCCTGCTCGGCCTGCAGCCAAGGTCTCGGTTCCTGCTCGGCCTGCAGCCAAGGTCTCGGTTCCCGCTCGGCCTGCAGCCAAGGTCTCGGTTCCCGCTCGGCCTGCGGCCAAGGTCTCAGTTCCTGCTCGGCCTGCGGCCAAGGTCTCAGTTCCTGCTCAGCCCGCAGCCAAGGACTCAGTTTCCATTCTGCTGTCCGGCGTGGGTGAAGTGCACGCCAGCCCGGCGTCCGACGTGGGAGCTGAGCACGCCGGCCCGGCGTCCGACGTGGGTGCAGAGCACGCCGGCCCGGCGTCCGACGTGGGTGCAGAGCACGCCGGCCCGGCGTCCGACGTGGGTGCAGAGCACGCCGGCCCGGCGTCCGACGTGGGTGCAGAGCACGCCGGCCCGGCGTCCGACGTGGGTACAGAGCACGCCGGCCCGGCGTCCGACGTGGGTGCAGAGCTCGCCAGCCCGGCGTCCAACGTGGGTGCAGAGCACGCCAGCCCGGCGTCCGACGTGGGTCCGCAGCCTTCCTGCGACGCGGTGACCCAGGAGGGACCGCCGCCTTCTGAAGCCTGTAGCCAGGCGCCTTCTGAAGCCTGTAGCCAGGCGCCTTCTGAAGCCTGTAGCCAGGCGCCTTCTGAAGCCTGTAGCCAGGCGCCTTCTGAAGACTGTAGCCAGGCGCCTTCTGAAGACTGTAGCCAGGCGCCTTCTGAAGACTGTAGCCAGGCGCCTTCTGAAGACTGTAGCCAGGCGCCTTCTGAAGCCTATAGCCCAGTCCCGTCGGTAGTCTGTACCCTGGGCTCCCCAGAAGCCTATAGTTTAGCACCGCTAGTTTTCTGTATCCAGGCGCCTTCCGAAGCCTGTAGCAGGGTGTTTCATGTAGCCTGTAGCCAGGTGTTTTCTGTAGCCTGTAGCCTAGGGCCTCCTTTAGCCTGTAGCCAGGCGACTCCTGAACCTTGTAGCCAGGCGTCTCCTGAACCTTGTAGCCAGGCGTCTCCTGAACCTTGTAGCCAGGCGCCTTCTGAGCCTTGTAGCCAGGCGCCTTCTGAGCCTTGTAGCCAGGCGCCTTCTGAGCCTTGTAGCCAGGCGCCTTCTGAGACTTGTAGCCAGGCGTCTTCTGAGACTTGTAGCCAGGCGTCTCCTGAACCTTGTAGCCCGGCGTCTCCTGAACCTTGTAGCCCGGCGTCTCCTGAACCTTGTAGCCCGGCGTCTCCTGAACCTTGTAGCCCGGCGTCTCCTGAACCTTGTAGCCCGGCGTCTCCTGTAGCCTGTAGCCCGGCGTCTCCTGTAGCCTGTAGCCCTGTGACCTCCGTAGCCTGTAGCCCTGTGACCTCCGTAGCCTGTAGCCCTGTGACCTCCGTAGCCTCTAGTTCTGTGACCGCTGTAGTCTGTATTCCTGCGACCTCCGTAGCCTGTGGCCTTGCGCCGCTCTTAGTCGGTAGCCCCCTGTCCTCCAGGGTACTCTTTCACTGCTGGCCACACCAGACACTGTCGCTACATCGGGGTCATCCTCCACGACATCCGGTTCAGCCTCTGCTTCTTCGCCACTGGGGTTGCCCACCGCAACGCCCCTTTATAGCTCTGCCAAGTCGGGGTCGCCCTCCGCGACGCCCGCGTCTGATTCTGCCTCGTCTGGATCGCCCACCTCGACGCTCAAATCTGACTCTGCCTCGTCGGGGTCGCCCACCTCGACGCTCAAATCTGACTCTGCCTCGTCGAGGTCGCCCACCGCGATGCCCGCATTTAGTTTCGCCTCGCTGGGGCCGCCCTCCTCGAGGTTTCGATCGGGCGATGTTGCTCCGCCGCCTGCCACGTCCTGGCCGTCCTCCACGACGATTCTATGTGACCCAGCCGCTGTCGATCTCCTAGCAGCTGTCTCTGCCTGTGCCCATAAGGCTCTTGTGCTTTCTTGTTTATTTGTTCTAGTCCTACCTTAGTTTTGAGTTAGTTACCATCCCTTAGTTTCAGAATTATTTAGTGGTTCTTAGATTTTTTATAGTCCTTTAGTTTCTGTTTTTGACTTCCCCTAGTTTCCCTGTTGAGCTGGTTCTCTTGAGTCTTCCTAGTTTCTCTATTTTCCTGGTGTTTATATTTTTCTGTTTTTCTGGCGTGTTAGTTCGCCCTCTAGTTCCCCCGGCGTTTTCTAGGTTTTGCCTGCCAGCGTAGTTTAGAAGTTTTCTTGTTTGCCTACGTTTTCCTCTTTATTTTTGGTTTGCCCTGGTTGGGTAATTTTGGTTTTGACTCTGGCCCCCCATCCTAGCCTCCCACCACCCACCCTGGGTGGGTCGTTTTTTGTTGTGGTGTTTTGGCCGTTTGGGAGTCGGCCTTAAGGGGGGGGGGTAATGTCATGGTGCAGCTTTGTATGCTGCACCATGCACATATTCAGGGCACTTTTCACCCTCCATACACCCCAGTCTCCTCTCCACCTCAGCAATCATCAACACCTGCCAGTCACTAATCAACCCAGGACTCAATCCACCTGTCAGCTTCACTATTTAAACCTCCCTCAGTTTGCCCTTCCCTGTCGGGTCGTCTGTTTACCTCTGCTCATGACTGCTCGCCTATCTTTCCTTGCCAGCCTGAATTTCCTTCGTCTCCAGTCCTGCAAGTATTCACTCTGATGTTCTGCTGTTACTCCGGTCCTTCAAGTATTCACCCTGATGTTCTTCTGTTGCTCGGTACTGCAAGTATTCTCCTGCCGAACTGCCAGTTCCTGCCATCGCCACCCTCCAGCCCGGTACAGACTGTTGGGTTATCCATCCTCCACTATCCACAACCTTCAATAAACTCTCTAAACTAAGCTCTGCTTGTGTGTGGTTGTGTTCGGGTTCACATAAATCATGACAAGTTCTCCTCTTGCAAGTTCTGTTATGTTTTGCTTTTTGGATTTTGAACCACCTTGTCTCCAGAAACCTGTGCCATCCCGTTCTGTCTGTTCCTGCCTGGTCTGCCCCGAGAATCCGTCCGCTTCTGTGCCGTCTTTTGGATTGACGGTCCTTTTTGTTTTTTTTCCCTGTTTTGCTTTTTGTTAATAAAAGAAGATCAAACTGAACCTCTGCTGGTCTGGCTGAATTCTGGATCCGCTTTCTCAGTTCATTACAGGTTTAGGTTCACTCCAAACAGTAGATTAAATGAACTCAGGTCTACACAGAGTGGATTTAACCTGTTTTAAAAGAATAAGTCATGAAGCTAAACAAGGGTATTGCAGTCTGGGGACAGAAGTCACTGCCACCTCAACAGCATAATCCATAATCTATTTAGAAAAAGAAAGCTGACCGAAACCACATTAGTCTCAGATTGTTTCAGTGGTTATAGTTTAAAAGTCAAATACTGCCATTTCAAACTGTTTCCCTACAGGTAAGATCTAAAATGGGAATAAAATCACTTTTTAACTCAGACTTATTCTGTTATGGTTCACATATCTTTGATAATTAAAGCCAGTGAGATGCCTCTCACAGGAACAGTACCCACGCTCTGGGATAGCAGCAGCACGTCTGCTCCAAACTTGAAATCAGTAAATGATCACAAATCCTGCAGAGTTGGGATTGCATTCATTTGTATCTCGGAACATAAACATCATAAATTTTAGTTTTAGCAGTTAGAATTTGTTAAAAAGGCTGTGACAGGAGTGTTGGTGAAACATCATTGTTGTTGTCAAAATTCATTCTTTTTCATCTAGTTTTATAAAATGTTTAATTTCATTAAAATGTGTGCCTCCAGCTTTGCTAACCCTTGTATAGGCCACCAGAATGTATTCCTATTGTATACAAAGTTACCATTTCTCCGCTTAGGTAGGGAAGTGAGAAGCTCTGTGGTAAATGTAAACTGCCAAATACTAAATTTCTAATGAAAGCAACCATTTATTAATCATTTTTATCACCCTACCTGCAGTCATAAGTTTAGTAGTGTTCATCTGTTTTGCAGATAGAAACATTTATTGGCATTTTAGCAACCTTTGCTGTCCTCTGTACTTAAGTGCTAGGCTACTAGCAATGCTATATTATCTACATGTGGAGTGTTAATTATACTGTGTAGGGGCAGGAGCTACAACTACTACCAACCACTTGCATGTTTTTTTATCCTTCAAAAATGTACATTTATCCTCAATGAAAACGTTTTTTGTTCATTCTACCCTTTCTAAAACAGTGCAGAGTGAATTTTAATACACATTTGAGTTTTCTGTCATAACTTATGGTAGATAATTCACCTTTTATAAAGCTATACAATCACTGTTAGTAGCAGTGGTACACTGTGTTTTGCCACCTACCTGATGAGGTATTTGCTACCTGATGATCTCAGCTTAAGTGTAGGAGCTCCACCAACCAATGTGAGATGATTTTTTGCAGCAGTGACTGATTAACCTGATAAACGTGAATGAAGTGTGTTCCTTCGTCCAAAACCCAAAATAAGTGTTACATTAGTCTCTGTTTGGGTCGTTACGATACTAAAATCTCAAACTCGATACTGATACTAAGACAAATACTCTTTACTCGACACCTGAATTCTTCTAGCTTTACAACAACAACTGCATATTTTATCATTATTTTTTTCCTTTGACGAAATACGCGATGAAACACACTGTGGCAAAAATTTTTGAGGACATTGGATTATTTCTGCAAAGAGCAAAAAATATGATTTATTACAACAGGAACTTGACTTTAACTATCTTAAATGCGGAGCTATTCTGCACTCGTTTATATAAATGTATTATTTAGTTATTTGTGTAAAATATTAATATTAATTAGATCTAATTTTGAACGCAACAGCAATTCCAAAAAGCCAAATATGTTGCTGACTGAAAAGGGTGCCAAAATGTTAATCCGGTCTGCACCAACATTCCACTGAACCACTTGTTTCCTGTTTCTCCAGCATGATATATTTAGTTCCAGATTTGTAATACGGTACTTCATGTAAACAGACTTTATCTGATAAAGCTGGCTGGATTTTGCGACCCATGAAACAGGTTGTGTTATGAAGGTGCTTCAGGAGGGTGGAGTGCTTCTGTCGAGCACAAACAGTTCATGAAGTGCTGCTGTGAAGAGCGTGGTTAGCAGGCTGAAGGGCCACCCCTCCACCCGGCGGTTACGTCAGTGTTTATTCCTGCAGAGGACTAAATAAGTGTCTTCACCTAAGCAGCTTTGGAGCTCCACGATTTCACAAGTGAAAGTCTGCATTTACGTACAACTGTGAAAGCACCAGCACCCTCTCTGCGTGTGGGAGGGGGGTTTCCTCTAGCATGCAAACTTTTCCCCGAGGAGAGTGTGACAGAGAGGAGCAACTCTTTTTTTTTTTTTTTTTTTTTTAAAGCCGAAGAACATTTAACACAGCAGAGTCTTTCATGTGTTTCATCAAAGGAAAAAATATGCAGTTGTTGTTGGAAAGCTAGAACCATTCCGGTTTTTTTTTTCTGACCTTCTTTCATTTACCCTTTGTCTTCAAAGGAAGTCTTACACCAACAATTGACTGGAAGAACAGTGTAACATAAAATAAAAATAAAAAGAGACAATGCTGAGACAACACTGTTAAACCAGATGAAACAGGAGGTTTACAGAAAAGAACCTAGCCAAAACTAATATCTAAGTTGAGATTTAACAAGCCGAAAACTTTCCAAAAAAGGGTAAAAAACAAAACAACTGGACTTATTTTCCGTAGCTGAAGACGTTTCGCTACGGAAAATAAGTCCAGTTGTTTTGTTTTTTACCTTTTTTTGGATTGACCATGACCTGGATGACTGAGAATCTTCACCAGCACAAGCAGAAAACTATCAACCAGTCAATTGGCAAAAGTGACAGCATTCACAAGGTTTCCAAACCAATAGTTATTCACAAAATGAGCAACTAGCACGTGGCGACAAACAGTGTTAACTGTTCACACGCAGCCCCGCTGCTTTCAGAGAGTCTTTTAAATGGTTGAGGAAGGTCTGCATTGGTCTATGGCTTCTGGAAATGGTCCACACAGGAGCTCAGTATGTTGGAGGCAGGTTCCCTGTCCCTACAGCCAATCCCTGGCTGCTACGGTCAGCCCAGTCTGCACCACTGGGTGAAAATCGGCAGCCGTATAGGAACCCAATAAAAACTCAATATGGTTGATAAACATCTCATGCAGTAAAATCAGAATATAAAAACAGGCATTTGCTTATCTCATTGTTAGGCCTCAGTGTCACCCTGTCATCAATGTGACCGTGTTTGGGTTAATCTCCTGTCTTTAAGTATTCAAAACTATTGACATTCTTTAGATCGTGTCCCACTACAGCCACAAACCTTAATGCCATTTACAGGAATACCTTTGCAAGGCACTGTACGTCAGGGTTATCATAATGATACAAATAATTCAAACTCGATATCAATACTGAGAAAAACATTCTGTTATCTACCCCTGCAACATTTTTCTTTAAAAAGCAAAATGTTATTTCAGGTTAAGAGCCAAGAATGATAATTTACAACATGACAAACTTAACTTTAACATTCTTAATGAGCGCAAAAACCTATAAGTATGGGACAATTCAGCCCTTGTTTGGAGAAGTTTCTCATGCAAAAGTCATAACACTACTAGTAAAAGTGTTGACATCCTTTATGGATGTGTTATTAATAATAATAATAATAATAATAATAAAACTTTGATTCAGTGATGCAATTATATGATTTTCTTATAATTTTTTTATCTATTGTGTGCCGCTGTGTGCTTCCATTTCCCTGTCAATTTTCTGTTGAAACAATGAAACGTTACTACTGAAGCATAAATAAAGAACCATTTTAAACTAAAATAGTGTTGCAAAACAAACTTAGATCTGCTCAAACCAAACATTCTTTTCTCATGCAAATGCATTCAGCAGCAGCCCTGTACAGTTCCAGCCTTTATGATCATTTTACATATTTTCTTTAGCCGCTGGGTAGGTTTCTACAGGTTCCTGCCTTTTTCTGCTCTAACTATCAGCTTCAGACTGGCTCCAGCACAACCTGTGTTTTATCTGCCACATTAGCCTCCTCCAGTGTCTGCAAAACTAAATGGTGGAGTAAAGGAAGGGAACGTACTGATTTGTTTCATTGCTTCGGTATTTAATAGCTGCCTGAACCATCAGGTGATTAACATTTTTTCGCGCTAATCTTCCCAAAACCCTGAACACGCCGTCCCCAGGGTGACGGTGGCGGCATTATGCTGTGGGGTTTCTTTTCTTCAACGGGGAACAGGATCTGCCTGGATAATTCTGAGCTTCTTCAGATTTATAACGGTGCTGGAAACCTCAATGAATCTACTCTAAATGCTTGTTGCAGAACAGCAGAGCAGAACCCACACAGGCCTGTGTGGAGAAGGAAAAGACAATCTTGTGATGACTGTTTACTCTGCTCTGCTCGGACTGAACAGTCAGTCCATTCATCCAAAGTGGTCCCACACACACACACACACACACACACATATCCTAAAGGATGTGTGCGTGTGTGTGTGTGTGTGTGTGTGTGTGTGTGTGTGCCTTGACTTCCACAGACTTCCATTCCTCTTCAAGCCTTTCTATGGTCTAACCCTAACCCTGACCCTAGCACTACCCCCTAACCTTTACAGGTTTATACCTAACCCCACCCTAAACCTAAACCTGTTTAACACCTTAGTCCTAAACCTAACCCCTAGCCCAGAAAAAAACATGAGGGCCTTCTTTTGGTCCTCGTTTTACATCAAAGTCCTCGGTTTACTAGTAAAATGAGCAAAACATTTTCTTGCTCAGTTGTAAGTACGAGAACACACACACACACACACACACACACACACACACACACACACACACACACACACACACACACACACACACACACACACACACACACACACACACACACACACACACACACACACACACACACACACACACACACACATCTTTGTATATCTTTACCATATTAGGACTTTGTTATGAATTCCATGCATTTTAGTGACTGCTTTTCGGTTTAACCCTAAACCACCCTATCCATCACCAGCATTGTCCTAGTGCTGACCCTAACCAAAACCTGATTCACATCATACCTCTAAACCTAATCCCTAACCCTGAACTAGGGGGTCCGCCGCATTAAGACCAGGCTTTTGCCATCATGTGTCACCACTAAAAAGTCTGAGCAATCATCCAGAACTGGTCTGAACTAATGTACCAGACTGGAAAGATGGATTATTTTACCGTAGCTGGAACCTCTTCCTCTCTCACACAAAGGAGCGTTTGTTGTGATGTTGGGAGGAAAAATTCCCGAGAACTGGCAGCAAGGTGTTTAATAAAACTGCATGGACAAAAAGCTGGGCTGATTCCAGAGAATATGAACAGGCTCACAGCAAAAAGGCTGAGCGGCAGTTTTACAGCACACATCTTGATATATGAGACGCCACAGACAAACAGTGACGTGTGATCTGTTTTTTTAGAACACTGCTGAGTAATAATGACTTCCATCACAATAAATCAAAAGATGTTTTTGGTACAAAGTGGAAAATCACAGAAGGTTTTGATCCGTTCGGTCGATAGAAGTACAAGGTGCAACATCGCCATCTAGTGGACACATTGAAACAAGGTTGGAAGCAGTTCTGAGTCCTTTATGGGTTAGTCGACTCGTGTCACTCTGTGGTCGGGGGTGTTTTTAATAGAGACTTGCTTGAGTTTGCTGACAAGTTTGCTGTTGTCCTGTGGTCGTTGGATTGTTTGCCAGTTTGACTATAACTCCGACTGCTGGTGGTGCTGGATACTGGATATTCCCAATGTCTCCCGATGACCCCATACCCATCCACGCTAACTGCATTTAACCCTGGAAAAGAAACTTACAGGCCATAATGAAACACCAACACTAAATCCTTTAGACGAGGTCCAGAACCTTGGCATCTAATTTGCTTTGAACTTAAGTTCCAAAAACCATATTAAAAATGTTACAAACAAAGCTGTTATGCTTGGAGGTGAGCAGGAAGCATGAACACCAGTTAGGCAAGGATTTCAGCTTTAAACAGTTTTAATACCACTTCCTCTTCTTCTCTCCTCCATCTAAGTCCAGCCTCACCCCAACATGCTTCCTTGTGGTGAACACAAACTGATGCATTTTACTTTCTGAAGATCAGCCAGTGTGTGAGCGATTCTCTCCCTGCCCAAAGCAGAGATTCTTGTTCACACTTCCACAACTTAGAGCGGGGAGCTGTGGCCTAGTGGTCAGAGCAGTGCGCTTGAGCTCTGAGAAGGCTGCAAGTACCTGGTCTGAACCCTGTTTATCTGAGTCACGTCTACAGGCCTTCGAGGCCGCTCAGGTCATCTGGAAAATGTCAGAGTTCAGATGTTTTTAAAAGTGAACTAAAAAGATGCATCTATTCAGTCTTGCTTTTAGTAGAAGTTTGCATTTATAGTTCATTGTTTTCAATTCTGTTTAAAATGTCAAGAATTGTGGTAAATATAGCCATTTGTTTGGACAATAATATCTATTTTAATCTCAAGTGTTTGTTCACTTGTCTATCCAATTATATGTCAGCAGTTCCTCATTGTGACTGACTTCTTCTCATTTTTCACAAGTCTTTCTTTTATTATCAAAGATTATCAAGTATCAAGTACACATGTAATGGTTGAATTTTGTCGGCCCTTCTGTTTTTACCACACTAAAGCACTTAGCGATGACTTTATGAAAAGTTAACCTCTTCTATGCTCTCTGGCCTGGATGGTCCCTCTGTGATGGCCAGAGTCCTGCAGAGGCTTAAGAAGACTGCCCTTGCTGTTCTGCAGCCTGATATTTTGGATGCACAGCTTGGAGACATTGCCATTTTACTCTGAAATGTTTGGATATTTGGTGGATTGCAGGGGCTCCATCTCCGATGGTTATGGTTTGTGGGTTGCTGTAGGCAGTGTGTGGCTTGGTTCTGTAGGTGCACTGCAAAAAGGGAACTAAAAGTAAGTCAAATTGAAATTTGTGGAATTTTCCTTGATTTGAGCAGGTAAATAAGACTATTTGCCAATGGAATAAGATTTCTGCACTTAAAATAAGAACAATTCATCTCCATCATCTCAAGTGCAGCTTAGTTTAGCTTATTTTAGGGGTAAAAATACTCGTTCCATTGGCAAATAGTCTTATTTAGTTGCTCAAATCAAGGAAAAACACACTCATTCCAAGAAAATTTTACTTACTTTTAGTTCCCTTTTTGCAGCGTGTCACTTCTTGGAGGTGACCTGGGTACCGTCTCATGGCCGCATAATGATGTGGGCTTGGGGCTGGCAGGGACTGACAAACATCTACGTGTGAAAAGCAGTGATTGCTGATCAAACTGAGACTTGTGTACAGAAAGGTTACAAACCTGTGCATCTAAGACAGCTCTTACGCAGACAGGTGGTGGAAGAAATGGAAGAAGACAGGAGACAGATGGCAAGAGCTGCTTGGTGCACGAGATGAGCAACGGCGTCGAGAAAGCAAAGTAAAAGGATTATTACAGTTGCTATGGTTGGTTGCCTGACTCTCCAGCTTCGTCTGTCAGCTCCTGAAGGTGTTGGTCTGTTTTCACCTGAGCTGCAGCTATAAGCCAGTCTGAAAAATCAAGGTTAAAAGGTTACTTTTAATAAGCCTTCACCAGAGAAAACTACGAGGCTCAGGGGTCTGACAGACAGGGATGAAGATCTTTGGACAACACGGATCAAAATAGAAGACGACAAAAAAATGTAATGTATTCGGACATCGGTAAACTTTGTCAGTAGAATCAGTGGTGCAAATCCGGTGGAACAACACTCCTCATTCTATCTGAAACCTTGCTGCAATTTGCCTGCTCTACTGTTTGATTCCCAAACGATGTTTTAACTCCTATTTGCACTCGCAGAGCTCTTCTCTTCCAAACCTCAACAGATGCAGCCTATGGATCAGCTCTTGTAGTGTTAGGTTAATCTGAAAATCCGACAAGGCAAAATTCACTCTGACATCGAACACACCCTGATAATTACCCCTCTGAGTGAAAAGCCAGAGGACCATCTGGCTCACCTGGCCAACGGTCCCACTCATGACTGTGAAATCACATTGGTAAGAGGATAACTCTGGCATGTGTGAAAGGGGGCGGGGGTGCTTGCTAATCGTTGCTGCTGTCTTAACAGGCTGTTTTGTTCAGCAGGTCAGTGGGTAGACTGGGAGGACACACAGGCACTCGGCTCGGCCTCTGGCTGCTTCTATGCTGGGAGATTTTTCAGAGAAAGTAGGGAAGAACATGGCAGTGATGTACCGATCGGCTGCTCTGGAGAACGATGAACTGAGGGCGTTGTACGGGGAGGAGAGAGCAATTTACTTTGAGAAGGACGAGGACTGCATTAGTGAGGTGAGCATTTATACCAAGAGTGTGGCTCTGATGCTGATGATCTACTTTTTATTTTTCTTTCGCTCTCATTTAACATGTGTGGCCATTTTCTTTCTGTTTTAAGTTGCATCAGGATGATTTTGATGCTAACTATCTGTTCTTTTCAAATGTTTGCTCAGTGATCAAAAAATCAATGAATAACGAATTGTTTTGTAGATGCAAATATAAGTCATGTTGCATAATTGTTCACAACACATTGAACATGGCAATATAATTATTAAAAGGTTTAATTAATTACATACTGGTAATTACATAATGGTAAGTATTTTTGTTCGCATAGATAACTGAAATCTTCTTATTTCGTCCACTGTAGCTGAGAAGGTGTGTTAGTGTTAATAGTATAACTTAAAATACAGCTCTCAGATGTCATATATATCTGGGCTGCGATGAGCTGCACACACATGATAATGAGAGTTACTGAAGAGGGTTAAAAACCAAAGTTTTAAACTGTCATGTTGAATAAAAACCTCTTTTGGTTAGCACTTACTGCCATGAATCTCCTTGAGAACTTCACATGTATATATATATATATATATATATATATATATATATATATATATATATATATATATATATATATATAGCAGTGATTCAGAAAGAAATCAGCAACAGATTAGAATTGGCCCAATTCACCCTTGATCGGCTCTGACTGGTGATGATGGGTGAAACTCAAATTTTCCCCCTTTTTGACCTATAAACACATCAACAGACAGCTTGCATTTTGGTGCCCTCTTTTGAGTTTAATTAAAATGTAGATAAAAACTAGATACAAGTGGTGGCTTTTCAAATGAGGGTGCTCATCAAAATAGCAGGGAAAAGGTACAAACACAGTGAACATAAATTACTAAATAAAAAGTAATTATTACATGCGTTCTCTCTTTAAATATGTCTGACTTTTGATTTTTCTGTTGCCCTATTTCATTTTGGCTTTACTTATGTTTACCGTTTGTGTAGGCCTCCTAATTTTATTGTTTCAATGCCAAAGGGGCACTGGACCGTTGTATCTTTTTACCTTTAGGCCTCCATATGACCTCATGCTGGTCTCTAATTGGATACTTAAGGATTCTCCTTGGCGCAGCTCTCTCATTCCGTGGCCAATCAGCGCTTTTTGCGTTATTCTTCATCTAATCAGATTAATTCATGATACGTGTCAATCAAAGTCATTCCCCTGGCAGCTTAGAAGTGCAGGCAGGCATGTCACTTAAACTACAACGAAAAGACAGGAGACAATGGGGCAGCGAAAGAAAAGTTGATCATTAATTTACAAAATAACAATTTCATAAGGTTTTCACTGGAGAAAGAAAAATGAAAAAAGGAACTTGGAACCGATTGACCTGACTTAAATATCCAGCAGCAGGCAACAGACTGTGAACAAATTTATGCTCAAGTAGATTTTATCCTTGTGGGTTAGTCTCCGTCGTCTTTTTTCCTCTTATGTATCCACAGAAAAAAATTGCAGATCAGATCTAATTAATTAATAAATATTGGAAGCAAGCATCGGCCTAGAAAATCCTCATAAATACATCTAAATGATACTCTAAACCAGGGCTCTGCAACCTTTACTATCCATTTTTGCCCTCAGTCCAGCTAAATAAAATTCTTTCAGAGCCACTAATGTTCCATGAACAACCCATAATTGTTTACAAATATCTTTTTAAACAACCACCTTTTTATTTCTGTAAAATAAAGAAAACCTTTGCAAAATATTTGCAAAAAGAGGATGGACACACTTTCTACTGTTGGATGTTAATGTTAAATTGAAAAAAGGCAATAAATATAGATCTAAAGAAAAACTTACTGCCACTTTTAGTGTCATTTTAGTTTATTTTATTTTGAGCATGCCGTGCGCCAAGGACAAAACAACAACAGTTAATACAATAAAACATTGCTGCACAATTAAGTAAAAATAATTAACATAAATCTCTCCAGGCAACATAATGTATGCAAATGCTCAAAATGGAGTGAGAGGATATCAAAGTTATTAAATCCCACCCCAAAAATAATACAATCACAAGTCAACAAAAAACTGCTTCCTTATTCCTCCACTAAATAACTCTTAGAATTATATGTACATGAGTAAAACCACACATACATAATTACACATATTATTTACTACAAGTAACGAGGATTAAAAAAGATTACAACACAACAGTGAATTTCAGATCCCAGAATACCAAAGGGGTGAGTAAGTAAAAAAATTTTTTATAGCAACTTTTGCATGACATTAACGTCATAAAGTGCTTCCCAATAAAGCAACATCAAACATAAGCACAATACAATTTCATATGCAACCTTGTTAAAAGGCTTTTTAAAAAAATTCTTCAATTGTTTCTTACATGAAACAACACACCTGGTTGTGGATAGCAACAACCTGAACACTAATAAACCTAACTTTTTCTATACTGTGACAAGATCTGCTGTTTATCGAGGGATCTGAAATGACAAATACATCAAGGTTGCTTTAATTCAGGCTCCAACCTGCTCCGCTGTTCATTCCCACAAACAGAGACTGAAAAACTTCTCCTTAGTTCTTACCTTTGGAACTGTGAAGGTCCCGAAACCTCTCACACTGTACGACTCATTCTGCTGTTAAATTCAATCCAATTGTTCCAAGGAAATAAATGCTAAGACATTTATTTGTTATTATACCTATATATATAAAAAAAAAACCTTAGTTGGTTAGTTATCACTTTTAGCCAAAGTAGTTAAGAGCCATTGTGGAAGGTCCACAGAGCCACTTGGCGCCCTGGAGCCACAGGTTTCAGACCCCTGCTCTAAAGTTTTTGTGAGTTGTGATTAATTAAACAATAATTAGTTAAACAATAAAAACAAAGTTTCCAATTTTATGTAACGCTGGCTTACACTAGGGCCGCCTGAGGGTTTGTTTGTGTAGTAATAAAACACATCTTCAGCAGTCGTGTACGATGTGCACTTAAACCTCTCTGTTCACTGAACATCCAACCCCACAGGAGAACGATCAGGATTCAGAGAGTAGCGAAGACGGAAACGGCGGCAGGGGCGTCCACAGCTCTCTGTCGCTGGAAAACTACGTTCTGCAGAAAGAGGAGCGTGTTTACTTCTCCAACCAGGAGTACTACAGGAGGCTGGAGGAGCTGAAGAGCGCCCACCTGAGGAACATGGCGGAGCTGGAGAGGATGTACATCAGTCAGGGACAGGACAGGGAGGAGGATGAAGCTCTGGGAAGAGGAAGAAACAAAGAGGAGAAGCAAACGTTCTGGTCAGAAATGTTAACTGTTCCTTGTTCATGCTGAGATGGGAGGCTTTTTTAAGATGTTAAAACCAAGCAGCTGTTTGAAACTTCTTGTTTAACCAACCCATGTTTTAATGCTAACTGCACTCATATTCACAGGTAACCGTTCAACTACAGGCTTTGTCAGGTTGCAACCATAGACCTTTAAGTATTTTGGTTGGATTTACATGATAGATCAGCACAAATAGTGGTCAGCTGGGAAGTCGAATGACAGTGATCCACTGTTTTCAATTTGCAGGATGCATTCGGGTTCATCCCTATTAAATCTATTAAACCCTAAATGCAAACACTTGCCTTCAGCAGTCGCCTAATTAGTCTATCTGAGTCATAGTCAATCCCACTGTGGATCCAGCTGATTTGTGAACGCTTCAGGCATTTATTAGGAGCACTGGTGAACAAACAGCATGATGAAGACCAAGGAACACAGCAGACAGGTCAGGGATGGAGCTGTGGAGAAGTTTAAAGAACAGTTATGCTATAAAACCGTTTATCTCACAGAGCACAGTCACCTAAACCATCAAAACACGTCAGACAGAAAGTGCAATACAACGGCACGCCTACCAAGACATGGTAGGTTTAGGTTCAACTTAACGTGACAGTATCTGCAAGGAGAGCCTTATTCAAAGAAACAGCCATGGTAACTCTGGGGGAGCTGCAGAGATCCTTTGCTCAGGTGGGAGAATCTGTGGACAGGAAAACTGTGAGTTTAGCCTGAAAGTCCAAACCTTCACATTTGCCAAACAGAACAGCAGCTCCATAAGAGCATGGCCCAAAACAGAGGAGCCAGCTGGTCAGGTCAGGACTGCGTGGTTCATCTACGTCTGAAGAAAAATGTGAAAATCTTGGAAAGGGAGAACAGGTGGTTCAAGGGAAGGGTGTAAGAAGTTTTTGATACTAAAAATAAGTAAAAAAAAAAACTTCCCACAATTAACAGAAGGGGGCCATCTCTCTAACACGTCTTGACCCGTTTCCTCCGTCAGTTTGACAGGTGTGTTAACTAGTTGTGACACATCCTCTGCTTTGTGTTGGTCAATCCCATAGAAAGTGTGGGAAAGTACATTTATGTTTGTTGTATCATGACAAGATAGGAAAAAGTTCAGTATATGGAGTATAAAACAATAATAATAATAATAATAACAAGAATGTAGGTTATTGAATCGGTTACCCAAGAACTCAGGACTTGCAAATATTTCCATGACAGGAAGGGGAACGTCGCCCTCTTTGGCAGCGGCCCCGCCAGGAGACTGCAGAGGATTAATTCCCAGGAGGAGCTGGACTTCCGAGACACATCAAGCGGCTCTGACCAATCAGAACTCAGCGGAGAGGATTTCTCAGGAGAACTGGGTTGGACTTCCAACCAGCAGCAAACCTTTCAGAGGTTGGTTCGACAAGTCGCAGACAGTTTTTTTTTTTTTTTTTTTAAAAAGTCTGGTCTTAAAAAAATCTTCCTACATTAGAGGGGAGGCCAAAAGTTTTCCTAAAATGTCTATATCTATAGATTGTTGATGGTATATTTTTGGAAGTATCACCACAAGTGATAACTTAAACAAAAACTCTGAGACTTTTGGTGCTGTCCTTATGGTGGGCTTGCAGAGTAATGGAATATGGTCCCTTGTTGAACTCGTGCATTAGCAATGCTTCTAGTCTAGGCTGCAAAGTCTCCATCTCTGATAGTTTTTGGGTCAAGAGTTGAAAAACCTTGGAGCCGAAGACAGAAACCTTTACAAATGATTCTCTTCCGTTTTCATCCAGAAACATCTTCCACAGTCCGGAGCACATGACGGCCAAGAAGAACTTCAGGTTTCAGCCAAAAGCTTCCTGCCCCAAACCACAGGCAAGAGCGTCCCGTCAACCAGGTGCCAGAGTTCAGTCCATTTCCAAATTCACCGTGCCCAAACCCTTCCAGATGATGCTGAGAGAAGAGGAGAGGAAGAGGCACAGGGTGCGCACGCGTTCCGAGGTGGAGCTGGAGAACACGCTGCTGAGGCAAGAGCTGGAGGAGCTCCGGGAATGCCAGAAGAAGTTCAGAGCATCGCCCGCGCCGGCTCACATCCACCTGCCTCTGTATGAGGTCATCAGCCGTCGCCAGAGGAGCAGCAGTAACAATAACAGTGAGATGAGCACGCCGCCTTTCCAGTTTTTGGAAAGGGAGAGGAGAAAGAGGGAGGCCAGGATAGCAGCGGAGCTGGGCAACTTCGGACGTGGAGAGGAGCGACAGGGCTTCAAGGCCTCGCCCCTGCCCAGCTCAGTGTACGGTAGCAGACATGCCAAGAGCCCAAACCGCCCCCGCCAACTTCAAACTGTCTTCATGATGGAAAGAGAAGCCAGAGAGGGCCAAAGTGATAAGGGCTCAGACATGGAGCTGGGTGTCCAGCGGTCAGACGACTTCAGCAGGACCCAGAGATGTTCACCATCCAAGCCAGTGAAGAAGCAGGTGGAGCTGTCCATTGAGATGAAGGAGAGGAGATAGGCCTTCGCTGTCCTAGTCAAAGTCCAGGGCAGCAGCATCTGCGCACATCTGTAGCCAAGTGGATCACAGCTTCCCCTCACTAACAAGTTGCTCTTTTGTAGTGTAAAAGACTGAGTTTGCAGATGGTTCAACAGCGGCTACAGTCATATCGAAATAAATTAGAAGATGCAAGAGGCTCTTCTGTCAGATTAAAAGCACCGTTTGAAAAAAGCAACAACCTGTTAGCCGTTCCTAGACATACTTTTCATTAAGTCCCCATTCCTGCATCAAAAATGTAATTTTTTTTATTTCTCTGATGCAACATTCTAATCTTAAATCCTGTGTTTTTATTAGCTGAGGAAAAAAAATCATAATTAACAGAAATAAAGGCTTTAAAACATCCTCAGTCTGTGTTAATGTATATAATGTGTTCCTTTAATGAACGGAGTCACTGAAACAAATGAGCTTTTTAATTATATTCTAATCTATTGAATATGACTGTATGTAACCGTCTCTGTAACAGCTAACATTGTTAGTAGCTTTTGCAGTACACATCTTTATGAAACAGCGGTACATGAAGTAATGCACAATGATGTTTTAGAGTACTATTAGCCTTGTAGTAAGCCATCTGCTCTGTACAAAATAAAAGTGACTTATTTTGAAGCCTTTCATTCCTGTTTCTTAATGTTTCTCACCTTCAGCACATTGTGCAGCGTGCAACATTTGTCTCCGGTTAAAACGAGCATGAGAAGAAATAAAACTTAGTTAAATTGTTGTAAACAGCCCTGTGTTACCAGGAGACCGTGAAGGCTAAACTGTTCTAGTAATTAGGTGTATTTATATTTTTAGATAGTTAGGCTACTTACTGATCCTTCAGAAAGTAGACGGTTATCTTCATGAACAATTCAGTTCCGGTATGACTTTCTGATATTGTCCATCTGCTGCAGATGTTGACTGAAAATAAAACTTTAAAACACCATTAGAAAGTCTGATCGAAACTGCTTTAAAGGTTACAAAATGTTTTTGTTTTTATTTTGTTATGTATTTATTTTAACTATCTTATTTTGACTTTTTTTCTTTTCTGCTGTAACAAGACCTGTTGGAAGCGATCTACCCACTAAAGTAAGAATTTGCCTTTTAAAAAGGCTGCATAAACATCCCTCTAGTTTTAGGAGCTGTGCACCTCTGAATGTTAAGTTCTGCATCCGAACAAATAAAAGGATGTTTCTGAGGTTAAAAAAAAAACCTCAACCAAATAACTGAAGAAATGAAACATGAATTATCAATTTTGGGGTTTTCCACAGCAGCATACAAACCACAAAGGCTTTCAGCAACTGAAAAATCTTGTCTTAATTATTTTCAAGGTGACCCATATAAAAAAGATGAAATGAAGCCTAGGCGCAAATTCAAGCTGGAAGACTTCCGCCTACCTGTTACTGCGTCATCTTCATCTCCGGACCTCGACCCGCTTTCTCCAATCTTCAATCAAGCTTCCGTTTAAAAGGCTCCACACCCACGCCGCCTGTCGCTTTCCAGCTGTGCTCGACCCACCTCCTCCCCTTCTCCACCAGCATTCCAAGACGTCATCTTTTCCAACCTCCACCACCAGTGTCGGGCCCCGGGGGAGCATCCCTATTCAGCGTTGATGGGCTCATCTGAATTCGTCGGAATTCACTGCTCAAATCTTCAGCCGGGGCCCGAGCGCCAAAGAACTGTTATTCATTTTGTCAAATAAATTTGTTAATCGTTTTCTCTTTCTCCGTCTGAGTCTCTCCAGATTGAATTGTTTCAGATATAATCCAGCCCTGCCTTCTGTGGTGGAGTTCTTGTGCCAGTGGGGCCCAGTTCTGGTAAATGAACGAGTGTGTGATCCCTGGCAATTTCTCCCTTACTCCCGAGTCCTGTGTTTATTTGAATACACTCTTTTTTATTACTGAACATCCATGTTTATTTTCTGTATTTAAAACATCAACGGCTAAAGAGAATTTTTAATACTGAATAAGCATGGACATATATATCTATATCTGTATATATATATATATATATATATATATATATATATATATATATATATATATATATATATATATATATATATATATATATATATATAGATAGATAGATAGATAGATAGATAGATAGATAGATAGATAGATAGATAGATAGATAGATAGATAGATAGATTTGTGACAATAGTGATATATTGACAGCAAACAATAACAGTATTGTGACAACTAGTCATTTTAAACTTTATTTACATGTTTTATGTATGGTAGAGTACATACATATTTCTGCAATGTTATGTTGTCAGTTTTATTGAAAGAAAAAAGCCTTATAATCTTGTAGTTGTCCAGCAGATGGCGTGCTGCTATACCAATTTGAAGTCCGGACTCCGGACCACGTCCATTCAGCTCATTAACGCCTCTCTCGAAAAAGGGCCGGGTGTTCGTGGACAACCCACATTAAATAAGGGTCTGGGTGTGGAGCAGGGATAACAGAGCAGCAGTGCCAGACGTCTGGGACATTACGCAGTTTATGGTGGGGACCCGATAAAGAAAGTTCTCCTTTAAAGCTGGACTGAACGCCACCTGGATCATGCTACGCCGGTTTTTACTGGGTATCTCGCTCGGTAAGTGGCATAAAATGAACTTTGTTAGCAGCTTTACGCAAATGTGGTTTGTCACCGGTTTTGGGATGCGCAGCATGATTTACATCTAAGCGCTCGAAATGAATTAATCAAAGACGCATTTCTCCGGATCCGCATTACAATGGACGGATTGTATGACACTTTATGTGTTAAAGTTACTTTGATGCCGAAAGAACAGGTGCAGCATTATGAAACCATGCGTCGTTTTTGCACGGAGTGTCATTGAATCCATGGGGACGCACCGTGACCGTCCGCATAGTTTTATGCAACTTGACATCAAACGATGAGGCATTTTGAACTATTCAAAAGTCGACGAAAGTTTATTAAAATGATCTATAGAAGCGATGGCTCTTTCTCGCAGCAACATTGAATGCACGTCTCACCATTTTCTCTGCATTACCAGCTATAGAGATGGTTACCCACATCATATCTACCTGGGTAACAGATCTAGGTGGTGGAAATATTTGAGCGGATGTAGGAATGAAGATGGTGGTGGAGGGAGGGAGGGGGGTGGGGTGGGGTGAGTAAAAGATGACAGGGGCGGTTTTTTTCCACAGATTAGGTTAGAAAACACGTGATCCAGGCCAGATTTGGCAGATATTATGTTTGCATGTAATCAGGGCGCACCGAACATTAAGGTTGCACCATATGTGTACAGATAATTACTCTGCTGTGTCAATTAGAATAGACTTAGACTTAGACAGACTTTATTGTTGTTTTGTATGCACAGAGTGCATACAAAACAAAATTTTGTTGCATACATTTTATGACAGTGAAATGAGATTGCAGTTGGAATAAGATAACATTACAATATAAGAATGTAACAATGCAGGAGAAAAACAGTGTGCAGAAGAATGTTCCACCATGTTTATGGTGCAAAACTAATGGTGCAAAAAGGCATTGATATAAAAACGTTCAGTGCAGTGCAAAATATGTTTACCTTCTGCTATATGTGACTCGTCTTATTTGTGCTTTTTGTGCAAGAGGTTTTTGATATCTCAAACTGTATCCTGTTATAGGTTAAAGTATGAATTATGTTTTTTTCCCTCCCACCTTCCTTTTTGTTGCCTCTATCTTTTCACAGAGTAATGGCAGCGCCCTGTGGGCATCGTGTAAGGCGGTTCCTTGGCAGCAAGGCCTCAGTAAATCGTCTCCCCCTGAAATGTTTGTGATGTTTGTTATGTTATGGCAATTGTACTGAAACCGCAATTTCCCTCTGGGATTATTAAAGTATTTCTGATTCTGATTCTGAAAATAATATGGTGCAAAAATGCAGTAAACGTACAGTTGTGTAAATTTAAATGGATTATAAAAGTTTGGCAACGTTGGTAGTGCAAAATAATGATGCATGTGTGATTTAGAGTTCAACAGTTCAACAGTCTGATGGCAGCGGGGAAAAAAACTGTTGTAGAACCTGGTGGACCTGCAGTGGATGCTGTGAAATCTCTTCTCAGAGGGCAGCAGGGAGAACAGTCCATCCACACTGACTGATCAGGAAAAGAAAGACATAACAAGAGTTTGATGGATAACATTTTAATTAACATAGACTATACTGTTTTCCTGCCGTGTTTCTACATGATCTATTGTCTTTACACACCCGAGAAAAATAGGAACAAGTTGAGTAATTCCCTTCCTGTGTATGTGTGTTTAGCGCTTTCCTTATCATTTTAAACTTAATTTGTGTTCTAACTGTAAATTTAAATGTTCATTATTGTTGTTACTGTCATTTTTAGCTGGTGAGGCCAGTTTCAGTTGTGGAATTGATGCAGAGGGACAGAATAATGCCAGCGTGAAGAGGAGTAGGAGGAGGAGAAGACAGATATGGAGGGGCAGGAGAAAGAGGAGTAGGTGATGGAGGAGGAGGAACCAGCAAAAAAAAAAGTGCCAGGTATAGGTGCAGGGCTAGGTTGGTAGTAGGTGTTTGCAATAGATTACATTATTAAACCTCTTAAGATCTAAGGATTGCAGTCCAAGGCCGTTTGACATCTTATAGCTAATAGGCTGAAAAGGCTGATTAATTTCAGGCCTAGCTGGTGTTGTGCAATTATACACTGTTTAAAGTTATTTAATGTTTAATAAATAACTCTCTGTCTGTTAAGTATTGTCTGGTGATAATCAGCTCTTAAGATGATATCAGGACAATGGTTGAAAGGAATGAATTCCAGCACTAGCGATCTTTTAACAGCAAACTCTGCACACACATAGAATAAAGGAGTGACAACTTCTCACGTTCAAGAATTTAATACCAGAAATAAAATGAACATCCAGAGAACATCACTATGTAATGCTGTTTATCTGAATTAACACTATATTTCAATCAGTAAATCCTCTCTACTAGGCTAGTGAAACTTAACTAAACTACTAAGCAAAATGAAGATAAAAAGAAGCAAAGCTAAGGAACTATTTACATGCAAAAGAACACAAGACAAAACAAAAGTGGTTGATCATCATCTGAATAATTCAGTGAATCCTGGTTCACTGCAGATCTTTCTTAAAGTACATGGAATGGAGTTAAATTAGCTTAACTAATTTAGAAAAACATTTGGCATGTTTTCAATCCACTCACAATGCGAATCCCGAGTAAACAAAACGTTATTTTATGAAATAACATTTTGTTTGAGTTAAAGAACCAAAGTTCACCTTAAAGAATATGGAATGAGTTTGAATTAGCTTCACTAATTCAGAACATTTGGCATGTTTTCAACCCATTCACAATGCAAATCCCGAGTTACGCAAAACATTATTTGATGAAATTAAATTTTGAAGAAGGATCTGCTCAGTAAGATCATTACTTTAGGGATGCCCGATTTGATCAATGCGATTCTACCTACAAGAGCTAGGGGTCGCTGCAGCGATCAGTTGCTAAAATCGGCTAATCTAAAGTTATACAAAACGTCTTTAAATCAACATTAATATTCAATATTAATGCGGGAATAAGGCTCATAGCACTATCGAACGACGGCGGAGCGAAACAAACAAGCTTTGTGCTTGAAACAAGCTCTTTTTACGAATGTCTGGAACCTGAAGTTTGGCTAGCGGACTTTCGGCGCTAACTTTAAATACTTCAGCTTTATTTTTAGCCATAATGAGGGAGCCGGTTAACATGAACATTAATATACCATCAGTGTATGAAACCCATGTGGAGATAACGTTTGTTATAACCATAAAAACACACTCGAATCACATCGGCAATGACATGTTACCGAATGCTAGCAATGAGCTACGACCGTTAGCTCTTTGTGTTTAAAACAACCATGTGTAAGCATTACACAAACATTTCCAAATGACCGTGTAACCTTTCCCTGCCTCAATCCTGCCAGACCTGTTGGTGTCTCGCGCAAGTTCGGTCCACTTTGGCCATCCAAGGGAGAGAACATTGGAAACAGGGGGCCATTGGTCCTTTCAGCAGCAGACATGCAGCTCTGCGACTATCTAGCTAACCAACAGCGTGGTATGGGGGTGCAGAGAGCTCCGACGTCCTGCAGGCAGCCTCTAGGCTCTCAGCTTGTCTGGTGAGAGAAGGCAACCGAGCCCCATCGTCTCGAGTCCGCTTTCCTGCAACAGCTGACAAAAATAAACAAAAGCTGTGTCGGCATTCTGTACTTCGCGGCTGGTTGCGCAGAAGTCAGAGTGCAACTTAGCTTCGGTGGAGTTGATTATTCTCTGAATTCAATCGGGTCCTCTGCTCCGCAGAGGATGATGATTTCCTCCCCCCTTGGTCACTCCATTGAAGCAGGCAAATGAGTTTCACAGAGCGCCTGTTCTGTGCAGTTTGTGAGCTTTTGGGGCCTTGAGGCCCGCATGGTGCTAGCTGTTCTCAAGCCAGCCTCTCTCCTCCTTTGTCTCAGGCAGGAAGAAGGTGAAGAATACTGGATTCCATGTAGCTTGCAGGGGTGGCTCGCTAGCTAACCTTTCCTCGGCAGCCCCAGGGAGAAAAAACAGACTGAGTCTGGTCAGAAGTGCTCTGACTTTTTGCCTATGGGGGAGTGGTTTGGGTTCACGGCAGGCACCCTGCCGAGAGAGGCCGTCCCAGCCTGAAACTCTTTCTCACAACCCCCTTCTGAGTTGTCCTCTGGCTACATGGCCAGAATTCAATCTGACATCAATTATTTCATCATGGCTTTAATATGGCACAACACTGGTGTTTCAGGATATAGCTGTCGTTTTTTGTACCTTAATGCTTGGTTTGAATTTTATGATAAGTTGCTAGTTTAGTAAACTTTTATAAACGGAAAATAGTTTTGATTTCTATCATTAAATACACACATGGCTTTAATTGTTGAAAAAAGGTGTTTTTATATTACAAATAAAGTATTCACGTCCAAATTACAGTTCCACTTGCATCCGTCGTGCGATCAGATGAAACGCCTCTCCATTCGAGGCTCCTGGGCGGAATTTTAACCCATGCCCACCTCTGGTTACTGATATCTGCTTTTAAGAGGAGAAAAAAGTTTTGCTTTGCCACTGATGCAATCAGTGACATGGGCCACATGAGTTTTTGCCAGGAGGGGCTTTAGTGGAAAGGGTTGGTACATAAGCAGCAGATAAAAGATATAACTTATCTGCCAGTTCCGTCTTGAACAAGTTTCTCTTTTTTTGAACACACCACACAACAGGTTTTGCATGTATAAGGGTGTGGTTGGAATGCAGTTTATCTCACCCATGAAGTTAGATGATTTCCTGCATTTTCATCGGTCGCAGGGTGGCATCTAGATTGCCATACAAGAAAAGACACTGAATGTATTAGATATAAATCAAATGTACGAACTGACTGAACCTGTAACCGAAGACACTCTGTGGTTGAGCTGCCATTTTGTGAAGGAGATGAGAGCTGACCACAAAGCTTTAAATTGTTGGAACTGTTTTACACTGAGGGGCAACTATAGAGCTCTACAGAGAGCAGGGCAAGCCAGAATTCAACAACTTGTTAAGCTTTTTCACAGATCCATGTTATTTGTGAAGCTTAAAGCTAGTGCTGTCTTGATTTATGTCACATTAAGCTCTACAAAAAGCTTTTTGTTGGCCTGCCTTGGTCCAAAACCACACTAATCTTTGATTAGAGCCCATTTTTGCTACCTTTGTACCAAGATTTCTTCAACTAATGGCTTCTCACGTATTATTAGTTGCATACTGGAAATTGTGGCGATACAAGCAAATTATTTATCTTTTTGTCACAGCTTTGCTGCAGAGAAGTTTCTCCTCCATGGAAATCAACTGTAGCACTAGTTCAACCCGTAATGGAACCATCTACAGTGTGCCACACTTTGGGGATGACAGTTGTGAGTTTTACTGGAGCACCATTTCTGTAAGTTTTAAATACATCTTCTCTATTTATTTATTTTTTACAAAAACCTTAGTGTAATACAACATATTATAAAATATTGATGTTTCTTATGATGCAGGTTAACAGTAAATATGATTGAACTGAGAATGAGTAGAAAGTGGTTCTGAAGCTTTATTTGAACAAAATCCTAAAAATCTGTGCATTAGATGTTCTTTTTTCTATATAATACGCAACTATTTATAGAGTTTAACCTATTTATTCTCTACCTGCTAACTTTAGGACCTGTCATTGGCAAATAGGGATGAGAAGGTAGATGACTTGGTTGCTGCCTCAAACTTCACCTTTTTGCAGACCTACAAGTGCTATGAAAAAATTAAGTACGTTCTGGACTGCTACGTTAAGGTGTGTATAATCTTAACGAAACACAAAGTTCAAGAATTATTACAAAAAATGTCCTTTACTCCATTGCATCTTTTCTTTTCTCTCAGGGGAAAAAAAATGCAACGTGCAGCGGTGAGTATCTGCTTGCTTTTTCAGATTGCCGTTACATCTACAGGATATCAAAAAAACATGTAAATGCTATAGCTTTGTTTATTATTGCATTGATATCAATTACAGCTAAGCCAGATGTTTTTTTCTTCTTCCTGTACATTCCAATGTCTCCTCTACTGTCTGTGATCTTTAGCATCCTGGCCATTAAAAATAAACCATAGGCATAAATGGCAATCAGTCTATCCTATGGGCCAAGTGTATCATTGGCAGGCAGCATTTGTTTGCATGTGCCTTTAAAATATAATAGCAAACCTTGCATCCAATCAGTCCTTTGTGATTATAATTGAACTATTTTCTGCACGTCTAATTGACGTAATTTCTGATTATCAGGTGGAGATCAGCTTCATAGATGCTTAATATGTCTTATTTATTTAGTGAGTTTACAATTGAAAATGTCCAGATATGGTAGATGTTCAACTGTTCTGCCTTCTGTCCAGTTCTTCTCCAGTCCTGGACATGGTGGTGGTCTTCCATCATTACAGACCTTTTAATCCAGTAGTTATTTGCCATAATCTTACAGTTGGTTGACCCATTAAATAACCATATCCAGTGTTTCTATTTTCTCATTGCCTGATCATTTATCAGAGCATTTGTCATTACAAGTCAAACTAATTGAAGTCATACTTTCCTTATATTCCCAGGCTGATTTTATTTTGTTAGTCTTTTGATTATTGATTTTAACTGAGTCAATTAAATTGAACTTTTGTTTTACCTCAGAAACTATAGTCTTTACTTTTATTTTACTCTTTAATTATCTGATTATAAGATTGAGTTTTCCAGTGGTTTAAATAAAAAAAAAATAATAAAAAACTTGTTTTTACAGCTGACTGCTCTCAGAGTGCTGAAGTTTCCAAAGAACCTGAACCTGTGAGTGAAGGTGAGAAAAAACAAGCGAATTACATTTATTTAGCGATTTGTGGCTTTAAGATTGAAATATATGACAGAATGTTTGGAAAACAGCACTTTTAGTGCCTTTGACTGTGTCCCGGAAAATGACACTTTTCAAAAGCATTTTAATTCATTAAAAACAACTGATGACTATAGGCCCGTTTACACTACACCTAAAAAACCGAGCCATGCCGAGACCAGTCCGAGCTTGGTCCAGTTACCAGGCCGAGCCTTGTTTCTGACGACCGTTTACACACAACGCTATCTCGGTTCCTTGGTTGCCCCCTAGTGGCGATCTGCGGTACTACCGCTCTCTGGGATTGAAGGCGGAAGCACCGAAACACACACAGCTGCGCCCGTAACATTCAGGAAGTTATGCTTGATATTGTGATATTTCGGTGTTTGCGGAGAGTCAGGGGAAGAAGGCAACCATTGGTGAATTTACTTGAGAAAGTTGGCTTTTTGGGAAGTGGATGAGACAAACGAACGTCTAATAAGGATTTACAGATGCAGGAAACAATGACAGACGCTGAGGTTCATTGCGCTGCTAAGCAGAATCATCCCTGGAAACCGTGTGGCACGGTAAGGAAGCTAGTATTATTATGAATGTCTGAAATTTGTCTGAATGGAGTGTGAATCGGGACGCGCAGCCAGACACGCCGGAAAACCCGCTGACAGTCAGCTGACTGTAAGGAGATGACGCGGTCTGCTCATGCGCTCTTCGTTATCAGAAACCGGGATAAAATAGAACCAGGCCGAGACCTACCTGAGAGCTGGTCTGCAGTTAGCGCGGTCCGGTTATGGTTAGCGCGGTCTGGTTCAGTCTGCTGACCGTTTACACACAAGAGTTATCTCGGTTACCGAGCTCGGACTGGTCTCGGCTCGGTTAAAAAAGTGTAGTGTAAACGGGCCTTATAGAACTGTTTTCAAACAAAGATGGCTGCTCGCGTAGCATGTGGCTCGTCAAACAACGCTAGGCTAATAGCTTCCAGATCCGTGTTCTGTTACTGAATTGGAGCATGACGTTAGGAAGGGGCCGAATGTTCAGTTGTGTTGTACATATTTGGAGGGAAAACCTAGCGTGTACATAACAAAAAAGCTACAATCATACAAATCACTTGATTCCTTTGACTATGTAATTTGCGACATGTACAGAAGGTGAGAAACCATGAAGTTGGCACTTTGTATCCTAAAATCTGAAGTTCTTCGCAGCCATAGGCAAGGGCACATGAACAGGCTGGATTGAATTTTGCATCGTGAAAGGTCAGATTTTGACAAAGTAGCTACAAGTACTTCCACTAAAACTGTTCAAATATCAAAAGGAAGCCAGCAAACTGGTTCTGTGAGGAATGCCAGAGAGTTGAGGCCTGGATATCAAATGCCATGACAATTTGAATATGATTTAGTGGTATCCTTTGCATGAGTTATGTTGTGGACTTACCTTTCTGTTATTTACATTCATCCTCTTAGTGATTATCTCTAAAATATCTCTTGTTTTGAGTTTAAAATATATTTTTGGAAATATTTAGTATATATTTGTCAGCTTCCAGTAGTTACCTCTAGAGTAAAATATGTTGAGGTATTGTTTTTTATATAGTGCTATAGCCCTGGCTGTATTTACAATGTGGGATAAAAAATAAATACATAAAAGTTCCTTAGATTTGCTGTTGCTTATTGCTGTCGACTGCTGTCTGAAAATTGATGTATTTCAGAGCATCATGAAAGTACTGTACGTATCCAAGTCACATTTACCAAATAGTTCATATAATTTTGAGATAATCGTCAGAAAACAGGACTATTATAAATGTAATTAGTAAGTAGATTTTTCAAATGAATGTCTGTGAAAACCTATACAGAATACAAAGAAATAATCTAAGCAGGAAGTTGACCCTAAAGGATAAATTGTCCAATGTTGCTCTTAACACCTGCATAGGTATTTCAGTTCTTTGTTTAGCTTTTGATTTTCAGCCTGCAGTGTGTCAAACTCCTGCTGCAAGTTGGTATATTCATCCTGAGGTTGACAGTGACTCAATTGGATATCATCACATTCACTCCTCGTTGAGTGTAAATATAGAAAGTATCAAAATGGGAGTCACGTGACCGGGATCCGGGATGGCAGCATAGTAAACAACTCCGAGGACAGTGTTCGAAATATATTTTAAAAACACTTGTAAAAGCTGTAAATAAGGTTTGAAAGATACAACACTGATATGTCTAAAGCTTCGTCTGTGAGACAGTGCGAAATTTTTACAAGAGGACGCAAGACAGCCACCAAAACAACATCGAGTCCAACGTGCGGTGAAGACGCTAATATGGCTAGCATAGCTGAGGTGCTGGAAGAGCTAAAATCACTCCGGTCGGATTTTGGAGTCAAGCTGGATAGTATAGATGAAAGACTGACTGGAATGGCAAGCGCTATGAATGCACTGGAGGCTAAAGTGTCTGAGGTAAAACAAGACCTATTAATAAGGTGACCAGATTTCTGAAATCAAATCTGGGGACATTTCTTGCTCATGGATAAAAATCAATACATCTTATCAAGATGAAATTAGGAAACGGGGACAGTAATGGTTTCATTTATTTTTACATATTTATTAATATTAAACAACAAAAATAAAGTGTAAAAGCAGGAATGTGCCTCTCCACACTTTTAGTATATCATAAGATTAATAAAATGAATACATCAATAGTGTTATTAATAGAAAACTAGAACCGTGTCTGTGGGTTGGGGCAAAGTGGTGGGGGTGGGAGTGGAGGGGTCAAGGGTGGTTAGCAGGGCTTTCCAATTTTGTGGGGCCCAAAGAGCTCTGCCGCCTCCTAAGGAGAGAGTGACATGAGGAAAAGAAAAACCAGTAAATACAAACATTTAGCCTGTAGTTGTCTGTGGAGACAGAGTTCCCCCACCTTTTTAAAAAAGTGCAACAAATACTTAATCTGTTCACATCTACATACCTATGAGAAATATTTTTTTTCTGCGTTAACATCAAAAAGAAGTAGAGGTCAAGCCTACAGGTAAAGGATGATACATGTTTCTTACTGTCAACTGGCCACATCAGGGGCCTGTGCATCTCAAAGAAGCAGATTAACTTCTCCCACTAATGGGCTATAAGCACAGCTCCACTACTTCCTGACCTTCAGCAGCTCCTTTGTTTCCTGATTAATCCAGGTGTGTCTGACCTCAGTAACCAGCCATACACACCTGGATTAATCAGTCTGTCCAGTAACTAAAGACAGGAAACAAAGGAGCTGCTGAGGTTCAGGAAGAAGTGGAGCTGTGCTTAGAGCCTGTTTGGGATAAGAAAATGGGTTTTGGTGATGTGAGGTGAAAAATAGGCACAGACTTGGAGACCCCTTCACAAGAATGCAAGTGATTGTGAGTGTAGTGCAGCATGAGCATGTATAAATTTACATAAAGTGTGTATAACTACATTATGTGTATATGTATGGTAGCAATTGATGTGCTAGTATATTGTTTGCTCCTATAAGGTGAGTTAACTCTGGTCAGTGAGTCAGCTAACATGAGATCATCTCTGGTTTCTTCAAGGCCTTCTGTATCTGAAGAACCATCAGCCACATTATCCAGAGGTCTGGATAAAATAAGAGGAGAAGAGGATATATTATGTGCAGAAATGAAATTTTTAAAACACAAGAAAAAAAATACAACTAAACTGCCTCTTCATTCTGCCACAGCTAGGGAAGTGCAGTGAAACTCATGTTCAGCGCAGAGACTCAGAAAGAGGTTATATCCTCAGACAATTGGGCTTCTCAACTCAAACCTGAGTCACTCTGTTTTGCATAGCATACTTCACACACTACATTACTCAATACGTTAGTTTATCACTTAAATCATGTCAACGCTTTATCACTTGAACTTTATTAATACTTTTTCTCCCTTCTTGTCAACCGTTCTTTCCATCAGTGTTCCTATTTTCCTCCACTCTCATGTAATCTCCTTTCTGTCTTCCTATCTTCTTCCTCTCTCCTCTTGTATCAATCTTACATGATTCTAAAACAGACATTATATAATTAAAATCACTTTCAAAAACATTAGAATGTACAACATGAAAACTTCCAATTATTATTATTTGTATTATTATCTCATCTGCTTAAATACTAAAAATGCTAATTACCACAATATTAGGTGCTACAAGCATAAACAACATAAATGGACATTAAACAGGTGGTTATCTCTTCCTCCATCATTCTCAGATCATGCAGATCTTGTCTCATTCAGTTCTCCTGTTACTGACTCCTATTTATTCATGAGGAACTTTCATATATCCAAACTGAGCAGTAGAAAAGCACACCTAAGCCTGGAAGTCTATGCTCATAAATCACAACCATAAATCAACAAAACAACTTGTAATAACTCTACTTATAATAACTATCTGACTTATAAACTAAAGGTCACCAATCAGTTCTAAAACATCTTTAGACGAACCCTTGTTGATCCCCGGAGAACCACCATACCAGATTAGCGCCTTACAAAGAGTTTTCAATCATTCTGTTACATTTTATCCGAGTGTCTTTTACTCATGTGAGCAGCAACTCGTGGTCTTGTCTTACTTTTTATTGATTATTTTTTAACCTGGACACAAACCAAACATTTATCACAGGATCAGCCCGATCCAAATAAAATGAATCGTTTAACACACTTACCATAACTCAGGGAAGCTCCCCATCAGTTTCCACTGTTTATGACAACGAACTTCCACTTCTTCTTCTTCTGTTTTAAAAGTGGTGCGCTCTTCTTCTTTGTGTTTTAATGGGTGCTGACCACATCAAAAAGGATCATTACCGCCATCTAGTGGTGCGCTCTGTTCCTCATCTTTATATTATCAGCAGCGCAACCAGCTACCGTAACACCTGTTTCTGCGCGCAAATGCTCTACCGTAATAACAGTCTACACGCAACTTTTTTCCCCCTCGGTAAAATCGGGGACATTTCCGGGGACGGCTTTAGCCAGGGACAGGTGGTCCAAAACGGGGACAGTCCCCGAAAATCAGGGACGTCTGGTCACCCTACCTATTAAACCAGGCGGCTCATATGGAGGAGGCAAAGGCTCGCATTGCCGAAGTAGAAAGTTCGCTTGAAAAAACAGAAACATCGTTGACTTCGGCTATGAAAAGAATACAGCTTCTTGAGGCCAAAACAGATGATCTGGAAAACCGAGGAAGGCGAAAGAACCTGCGTGTCTTTGGCATTCGAGAAGGAGCAGAGGGAAGGCAACCACTTTTTGACTTTATTAGCAACATGCTACCAAAATGGCTGGAGCTGGCACCGGACAAGTCATTTACATTGGAGCGGGTACACCGCACACCGGCATCCGGGAAACCTAACCAAAGCAGGGCGGTTCTGATTCACTTCTTAAAGTTCCCGGAGAAGGAATTTGTTTACCGAGAGGCAAGGAAAAGAGATATTATACAAGATGGGGCCAAAATCACGTTTGCACAGGATCTATCTGCGGAGACGGTACGGATCAGACGCGGGTTGCACCCGGTGGTGAAGCTGTTTGTTGATATCGGTGCATTCCGCGGATTCCAACACAACCCCTGCAAACTTGGGATCCTCCACAGTGGAAAGATCCATCTCTTCTCAACACCTCAAGAAGCTGAACAATTTTACAAGAATCTTCCAAAATAAGCACAGCGGTTGCTTCTGATCAGTGAGTCATGAAAGACAAGCTGGTTAAGAAACAGGTAAACAGATAAGACATTCTATTTGGCTATTCCTGCTCCAATAGAACTGATCAACGACAGGAATATAAGCAGGATAAGTTCTAAGTTAATGGGCAGTTCATATAAACATAACTGATTGCTTTTATGTGCTCACGTATTCTAAGTCTAATTTGAACTATTTTGGAATTAATGCTTAAAGTTAAGCCTTAAATAAGTTATCACTGTTCTATCAAGGGTTATGGATATTTTATTTTTATAATTAGATACTGTCTGCTGTGTGGAGTTTAGGAGAGGTCACATTGACTAGTTGCTCCTCAGTAGTGTGGATCAACGTCCTCCATATACTTGGTTCAGGGGGGGGGGGGGGGGCATTTCAGATAAAGAAATGCAAAAGTTCTGCTGGGGGTTGTTCACGACTAGTTCTGTATCTTGTACGGTTGAATGTGTGAATGTATGTACATACCTGCATTTTCAGTACTATCTTTACTTACTTTATTTTAGTTTAACAGTAAATTGAGTAATCTGATATGGAAAAGACAACCAAAGGAAATATTTTTAATATCAAAGTTACAAGCTGGAATGTCAGAGGAATAAGGAAGCTAACTAAATTGAAACAAGTATTTGACCGACTAAAAAATTTGAAATCTAAAATAATTTTTCTACAAGAATCTCATTTAATGGAGCCAGAAATGCATCGGATGACCAAAAGATGGCAGGGTCAGGTGTATCACTCTTCTTTACCAGCCACGCCAGAGGAGTTATTATTCTTATACATAAGTCAATACCATTTCAAACTATAAGATCAATCAAAGACCCGCATGGGAGATATATTATTGTGCAAGGATGCATTTCAACATTAAAACTAAACTTCATAAATATTTATGGACCTAACAATGATAACCCATCGTATTATGAAAATGTATTCCTAACCTTGTCAACCCTGGAGGGACTTTAATTGCACCCTAAACCCAAGTCTGGATAAATCTACTCAAATTGACACCAGTTATACACAAACCAGGAAAATACTCCTTAATTATATAAAAGATTTAAGAATAAATGAAGTATGGAGAACAAGGAACCCAAATAACAAAGAATTTTCATGTTATTCAAGCTCACACCAATCCCATTCGCGTATTGATTATTTTCTCATCTCTGTGGAGTTATTGCCTCAGGTGGAGAACTGCTGGTACAATAGTATGGTAATTAGTGATCACGCTGCAGTATCCCTGGAAATTAAAGTAAATAAGATTGATTAAGGGGTGAAACGATGGAGGATGCAGACACTTCTGCTAAAAGACTCAAAATTTGTTACATTTATAGAAACTTGCATTGACAGATATTTTGAAATGAATAAAGATGAAACTACAGCTAGTATTAGATGGGAAGCCTTTAAAGCTTATATTAGAGGAGAAATCATCAGCTATAGCAGTAATAAAAATAAACAATATAATAAAGAGGTAAAAACATTAGAGAGACAAATTAAATCCAGCGAAGTAGAACTTTATCAGAGCAATGATCATACAAAATTACACAAACTGACTGTTTTGAGAACCAGATATGATAAATTAACGACAGAGAAAGTGGCAAAAAACTTGATGTGGTCTAAACAAGCATTTTATGATCAAGGAGAAAAGGCCGGTAAATTATTAGCCTGGAGGATAAAATGGATGCAAGCCGAAAGAACAATTAATAGCATAAAATCGAAATTGGACACTTTTATTACAGACCCCTCAGAAATAAATGAAGAGTTTAAAGAATTCTATAAAATCTTGTATAAATCTGAATATTCTGGAAATGAAAAAGCACAAGCTGCATTTCTTAATCAATTAAAATTTAAAACCCTTTCAGAGGAGGATAAAACAACTCTTGATAGTCCTTTAACAATAAAACATCTATCTGAAGCAATAGATAACATGAATAGCGGTAAAACACCAGGTCCTGATGGACTTCCAATATAATTTTATAAAGTATTTAAAATAAATTAATCCCACCACTTCTCAACATGTATGAGGAATCATATAAAGCCCGGTTCTGCTGGAGGTTTTTCCTTCCCGCTAACGGGTGTTTTTTCTTTCCGCTGTCGCTTCATGCTTGCTCAGTATGAGGGATTGCAGCAAAGCCATGTACAATGGAGACGACTCTCCCTGTGGCTCTACGCTTCTCCAGGAGTGAATGCTGCTTGTCGGGACTTTGATGCAATCAACTGGTTTTCTTATATAGGAACATTTTTGACCAATCTGTATAATCTGACCCAATCTGTGTAATATGATTGAACTTAACTTTGTAAAGTGCCTTGAGATGACATGTTTCATGAATTGGCGCTATATAAATAAAATTGAATTGAATTGAATTGAATTGAATACTCCCAGACTCACTGAGGTTGGCTACAATAACTCTTTTACTAAAACCAAACAAACCCTCGACTGAATGCTCCTCTTATAGAGGAATCAGTCTTATGGGATGTGATACAAAGATCTTGTGTAAAGCACTTTCTAGGAGATTAGATAAATATCTGCCCAATTTAATAATAAATGATCAACAAGGATTTATTAAAACAAGACAAGGCTACCATAATATAAGACGGGTCCTTAATGTATTGTATGAAAAACATAATTGTAAAGACACAGCGATGTTATCATTGGACGCACGTCAAGCTTTTGACAGAATAGAGTGGAATTATCTGTTTGAAGTGCTACCTAAATATGGATTTGGTGAAACCTTTCTAAAATGGATAAGACTATTATATACTGAACCCACAGCACAAGTTTTAACCAATAATAACATGTCAAAACCATTTAATTTACAACGGTCAACCAGACAGGGTTGCCCCCTGTCACCACTGCTCTTGCGATGGCTGTTAGAGCAAATACAAGAATATCAGGTATTAGAACAGGAGGAAGAGAACATCTCATTTCCTTGTTTGCAGAAGTAATTTGAAGATCAGTATTCCCAATTTATTAAATCTAATAAAAGAATTCGGTGAATTTTCAGGATATAAAATGAATAATTCTAAATCAGAATTAATGTTTCTTAATGAAGACGAAAGGAGAAGCCCTATTGTGGTTACCCCATTCAAAACAACTACAAAAGGTTTTACATACTTAGGCATTAAGATCACCCCATCCCTTAATGAAATAAGCGCAGCAAACTATGATCCCCTTGTGGAAAAAGTCACAGAAATGCTAAATCGATGGTCAAATTTGCCTATATCCATGATAGGTCGAATAAATTTATTAAAAATGACAATCCTGCCCAAATTTTTGTACTATTTTCAAACACTTCCATTGCCACTGTCAGATTCATTTTATGACAGTATGGACAAACTATTTAATCAATTTATTTGGTGTAATAGAAAAGCAAGACTCCGTCTAAAGCTACTCTATTTGCCCTATGAAAGAGGTGGTCTTCAAGTCCCTAATCTCAGATGGTATTATATGGCTGCCCAACTAACATCAGCTACTCATTACTTTTGTCCGATGGCGCCTCCAGCTTGGGTAGACATTGAACAGCAATCTGTTCCAGACCTCCCCTTAAACATCTTCCTATATTCTTCAGATATAAAGACACTAAAAAACCCCACAAAGAACCCTTTCTTAAAAAATACAATTATAATTTGGCACGCAGCACATAAACATGTAGGAGACCGACCAGAACTATCGCAATTTACCCCTATTTGGGGTAATGAAAGGTTCACCCCAGGAAAAAATGATGGAGGGTTTAAACTATGGAAAACCAAAGGCATTCAGAAAATTAAAGATCTATATGCCGATGGCATGTTGCTTACATTTGATCAGTTATGCAATAAGTATTTAATACCCCCAAAACATTTGTTTAAATACTTACAATTGAAAAATTATATGTCATCAAAACTGAAACGAATAGTTGACATTCCACCCTTAACAAAAATAGAAGAAGTGTGCGTTGGGGACTTAGAAGGGAAAGGTTTTCTTTCGGTTTTCTATAATTTGTTGATGCTTTCCTCCAAGGATTCAGCAATTGACAAGTTAGACGCGTGGGGAAGAGATACTCTTGAAGATATAGATGAAGAAGACTGGAATCAGGCCTGTTTAAAAGCACAGACACAAACGATTTAAACTTCTGCAATACAAATGGCTTATGAGAACCTTTGAAACTCCAGTTAGGCTTCATCATATGTCCAGTGACATTCCAGACACTTGCACTAAATGCTTAATTGAAAAAGGAACTCTTCTCCATTGTTTGTGGGAATGTCATAAAATCCAGAAATTTTGGAGGGATGTTATTAGATGTCTATCTAAATTGTTTAACGTTAAAGTTCCATTGGAGGTTAAAATCTGTGTTCTAGGAATATACCCAGTGGAATTTAAACAATCGCAGACTAAAACTAAATTGATAGATTACGGACTTCTTCAAGCCAAAAGATCTATTTCATTAAGCTGGAGGAGCATGGACCCCCCTTCCCTGGGACTCTGGAAGAAAGAAATTGCTAATTCGCTCGGACTGGAAAAACTAACATACATCGCCAAAGGTAAACAGCGAGACTTTGAGAACCTCTGGGAGCCATATATGAGGATCATAGGGACTGAAGGCGGAGCTTATTAATGAGTGTCTTGGATGGATGCCTTGACTACAGTTTCTACTTTCATACTGTATTGTTATTTTTCTCTGTCTTAATCTAAAGAGTTTTGTATATTTTTTCTTGCTTAGAACAAATGCAGGTTTGAATGGTAAGTGCGTGAGTGAATGCAAGTACAAGTCTACCATGTTAAATTAGTTAATTTGTTGCTTGTAAATTTGTTGTGTCCTAAAAAAGAAAATTCAATAATAATATTTTTCAATAATATATTGAAAAAAAAAAGAAAGTATCAAAATGAATGAACATGCTGGCTTTAATACAGCAAAATGTGACCAGAATGTTGGAGGAAATCATAGTATTTTAGACATACTCCATCAAACACAATGTTCATAGGGCTATATACTAAAAAAATACTATCTTACTAAAATATGCTATTAGGAACACTGGCCCTCAGTGCAGGAGATGAGAGGGGCAAGAGGAGTGGGATACCTTGTGGATGAACCTTTGCACTGCATGTACCTTTTCTAAAGGGCAGTATTTCAAAGCTAGCACCGACTATGTTAAATATCATCACAATGGAAGAGAGGGTAACAAATTTAAACACAGCAAAGAGAGGTCAAAGCTAATTATCCATTCCTTTCCATCTGAGCTAAAAGTCTCTTGCTTTGTTTAGTGTCTACAAGATCAGGACTGTGCCAGCCCAGCCACGCTTTCCCTGCAAACAGGGAAGCACATTTATTTGTTAGCCACTACTGCAGCTAATGCTGTATATCCAAGTTTAACGGCAATAAATTGTGGGTCTACACATTAGAAACAATTGTTTGTGAAAACCAGAGTGCCTTGTGAAATCAAGTACAGAAATATACCCTTGTTTTAGACAGTCCTCAGTGGACCTGGGTGATAAACTGAACACAGCTGCCTTCAGTGGCTCTGAAACAGTTGTTAGCCCATTGGTATGAGGTGCAGTAGAAATCAACTGAGAATATCAGTTTGAACTGCCGTAAATGCAACAATCTGTATTCAGTGGATCTGGGAGAAGCCAAAAAGCGGAGTACGTTATACGTTCATGGAGATGAATGGAGTAGATGACAGGCAGGATATGGCAACAACAACAACAACAACAGGAGATGGTTGATGGCAGACTGGACAGGTGAAGATAACTCAGACTGATGGAGCAGGTGATGAAAGAGAGCAGGCCTGGAAAAAAAACAGTCCAAAGAACTAGGCAGGTGCCTTGACATAAACAAGTGTTTAAAAAGTCTTTTGAAGGCTTTTTGTAATCTTGAGTAATTTTTCACTTGTTTTCAGTCCAGTGCCTGATGATTTTCAGAAGATGATTTGTTTCATCCTAACCTTAATGGATAATGCAGGATTGTGAACAAGAAGTGGAGCAATGTCTGTCTGGTAGCAACTATTAATAATTATAATTATTAATAAAATGATTAATAAAAAGTTAGAAAAAAAATTCTTGTCCCACCTGACTAAGAGTAATTAATCCAACCGCTTTCAGTGTCTGTCAGGTATTTTCTATGCATATTAAGCCAAGGAGGGGGTATTATAGAACAGCGAGCACTGCAAACACACACAGTGTCACACGCTTCAGGCACGAATGGACTCAGAAACTGAGCAGTTGGCACGGTTAGATGGTGTTTATTGATACTTCTTGGTCAGGCAGGCGGGGGTCAGATCTGTGGCGTCAGTCCGAGTTTGGGTTATCCTTGTATCAGTTGTCAGGCAGCCAGGAGGTCGTCACTGGGGAGTCCAAGACAGCAGGTAAGGGTGAGGGTTCAGGAAATCAGACGAGACTGGACAAGGGAGAGAAACAGGCAGGTTAGGAGAGGGAACAAAATTTGGCTTTGTCAAAGCTAGACGTGAGCGGACAGATGGCCTGAGAGTGTTTACCACTAGGGGTTAGACAACAATCTGATGCCGAGCAGGTGGAGGCTCCATCCTTATATGGGACCCGCTGCTGATCAGGGGTTGACCTGCAGGTGTGAGGGTCACAGCAGCTGATGTGACACACAGAATTAACACAAACATCAATAAACTGTCAAAAAAATCCATAACAAGTCTAGCAACATTCAGCTAAACTAAGAAAATCAGACGACTAGTAAGGAATAGCTGAAATCTAACTTGCTATAGTAAAATAATAGAAAAATAACAATGCAGTAATGTCATAGTATAGCATGCATATGTAGGTGTCAGAACCAAAACATTTGTGGAAGAATGAAAATGAGGACCTTAGCTCAGATGCAAAAACAAGAAAGCAAGCTCTATTACTTAGACTTAAACTTAGAGACTTAGACTTAGACAACTTTATTTGTCATTTTGTATGCACAGAGTGCGTACAGAACGCAATTTCGTTGCATACAGCTTGTAAATTGCAGTATGTACGCTACGCCAGTCCTGACTGGCCAGCAGAAGTGACGTCGGCTCCAGGAGGAGGTGCTTCCTCCCTGTATAAAAGGCACCTTATAACACCTCTAACACCTCAGTCTAACACCTCTTCTCGCTCCCACAAGCAACTCTCAGACGGCTAGTGCTGTACTATTGAGCTAGCTTAACTGTTCACAGAGCGAGCTAACAACTCGGTCGCCGAACGCTTCTCAATAGCTGTGCTTGGTTGTTCTGAGTTCTTCTACCGCTGGTCTATCATCAAACAGCAGCAGCTGCAGCTAGTCTCTAAACTAGCTGCGCCCTTTTGCTTTGATTTTAAACGAAGCTGATAGTCGCGAAGCTTGGATCTGTGCTCACCATGGACAGGACCAAACTACCGGCTAAAGCATTGACGTGTGGCAACCTCATTGTTGAGGCAGATACCCATTCTGTCTGCGCTTCGTGTCTGGGGCCGCAACATGCCCAAGACAGGTTAGCGTCGCCAGCGAGCTGTGAACATTGTGCACGGCTCTCCGTTAAAACTCGTCGGCGCAGGCTAGCACGCCAAGCTAGCTTGTCAGAGGCGGACCCTGTGCTGGGGGTATCCAATCCCCCTCCACCGGTTCTTGCCGCGACTGATGAGGGAGAGCCCCCGTTAACTCAAGCCAGTTGGGGTGACCAGCTTGATGCTGTCGCACCGCTTCTTGACATGGAGGAAGACGAAGCCGACCTCCCGGCGTTCAGTAATTTTGCTGGTGCAGAATCTGACTCCGAGGTGGAATCCGTTAGTCTCGGGTCGGATGACTATGAGCAGGACGGCATTCTCCATCCCGTTGGCTGCAAAGCCTACGGAAACTGGTGAAACCCGTCCCCCAAACCCGACTGCATCGGACCTGCACGATGTCTGCAGAAGAGCAGCTGCAAAGCTGGGCATTGAATGGCCGGAAACCCCGGCCGAGACCACCACGTCTCGGTATGAGGGAAAAAGGCTTCCAAAAGCCAAATCTTCCACCAGACAGCTGCCGCCGTTTTTCCCAGAGTGCCTCGAGGAAGCAACCCGGTCCTGGACTAATACGCTCACCGCCAAGAACCCCGTTCTGGGAGGGTCGGCGCTGAACTGGACCGGCGTGGAATGTGAACATAATAAACGATCCCCTGTCTCACTGCCCCCTAGTGACTGAATTGAGAATTGTGCTTATTTCTTTTTTCCCCTTGTGAAGTTTGTTACTTGTTTGTAAAGGCCACAAATAAAATACTTTATAAAACCAATACTTCTTAATTACTGATTACATTAAAACACTGTTTTGGGGAAATTTACAAACTGGAATACTCAAACAACAAACTTTTATTGTGCTGTTTAAATTCTTAGCATCATTTTTCTTACATTTGCAAGATACCTTAGCAAAACATGGGTTTTTAAAAAAACTCTTAAAAGCTACTAAATCCACAACATGGCATATAGTGGTAAGATGTTAGAACAGAATTAACTAAATAGGACAATAGAAAATTAGTGTACAAAACCATTACTAAGCCATACATAAAATAACAAAATACATAGTAACACGCTCAGACAGTAAGTAATAGCAGTAATAGTAATAGCTTTATTGTCATTGAAACATACATTGAAACATACATAACAATGAAATTTGTTCTCTGCTTTTAACCCATCACCCTTGGGGAGCAGTGGGCTGCCATGTGTGGCGCCCGGGGAGCGTTCTGGGGTTGAGGGTCTTGCTCAGGGACCCAGAGTGCAGGCGCTGGGGATCAAACCGGGTACTTGCATCCTTCTCTGAGTGCAAGCGCACTGCTCTAACCACTATGCCAACACTCTCCCGTTTGTTTGACAACCAAACAAACCAAAATTTGTTTGACCTACAACCTTGACATTTTGGAATCTACACTATTTTAAATAGCGACAATCCACAAAACTCTTAGTATTGGGACATTTTATCTCCAACAAACCAAATTTTCTCAGTCGGGTCAAAAACAACACTATCTGGAGAAGAGCCCAACCATGGAGCATCAGGGTGAATGATGAACCCACAGGGCCAAAAGTTGGTGTTTTTGATCCTGCAGTATTCCTGGATAGCTGATGGTTCAAGTGCTAGGCCCGTTTTCATGGCGGCTGTGGCTGCTGTTGCCTTCTTGATGCGCTGCGCTAAGCACAGAGCAGAAGTGGCTCATCTCACATGACATACTTCCCAGAACCGAGAAGAAGTAATGCAGGGCCTCCTGAAATCATGTCATTGAACTGTTGCGCTCTGCTCCCTGGTGGAGTAAAGTAAAACTAAACTTCACAATAAAATGGCCTGAACAAATCTTCTTACTGAATATGATAAAAAATAAAAAGCAAACCATCATACAAATAACTTCAATATTTTCTATTTATGGCTCTAACACCACCTTATCTTCTTTAAAAGCCACTGTTAAATGATGTGTTTGTCTGTTTATAACAGCCACCAAGAAAAATCTCTCTACAATTACACTGTCGCGCTGCACTAAAGGATCCTGTCTATTGCACAATACACCATTAATTCGAAAAGCTCTGAAATTATTCTTGCACCTTCCGCAAATGGTTGCTGTCGTAAAAATGGACAAGACACGACAGACTTCCCTATCTCCTCCGCTTATAAAGCTGCGATCTAATCCTGTTTACATGAAATAAGCCTGCTCGCTATGACAGCAAGTCCAGGCTTATCATTTTTGCGCATCGATCTGTAACAGACCGCCCTGACGCTCACTATCCCTGACGAGTCTTTGTTGGACACTGTGGTGGTTAAAACATTAAAACAGAATCTGAAACAATGGCTTTAAAGTTATGTTAAAACAAATATATTATAAGTGAAAACGAGACAGTATGTACAGAATAAAAAACACTACCTAGGTAGTCAACATTGGCTCAGCAGTGAACAACTGGTACGTTACTTACCTTCAAAGTTTTCAATGTAGTTCGACACGTAAAACTTGAAGCCTTTCTCTTTTTTACTCCGTGGAGCAGATGATAAGGTTCGTATAAACCGGAGGACGTCGTTAATTGTTATTTTTGGAAGGTCCTGCTCCAGGCAGCGTGTAGAACGCCATTGCCTGCGGTGGGTGAACAGCCTAACCGGAAGTATGCTCCCTTACCCCTTTCAGTTAGCAGAAGTTGCGTAGCAACATCGTGCACATAGCTTATTGGCCGGAAAATCAGAGAAAAAGATATGTCCAAAGAAAAACTTTGAAAGGCTTTAAGAATTGTCTATATTAATACCTATTGAAAAGGTCACAAAAAGCTTGGTTCCTTGGTAGAAAAGTATAAACACACTTGGATTAGTTTAAAGGAGTAATAAGTTAAATTTCATCACTAGGTGGGCTTTTGAGCACTTCCCTGTAGATCAAACAAGATGTGTGACAAGCCATTACTCTCTACCCTTACTTCTCACCCATCAGATTGTATGCGCATATTTGCATAAGATAAATACACAACAAAACAGAATCACCTTTCTGAGGAACATGTCTAGTGAAGAAGTAAGTAACTCAACTTTATTTTGCTGTTAGCAAGAGAATGTTTCAATCCGTTGGACGGGCTTTCCGCCATTTTGCTCCAACGTTAAGAATGGTAAATAGCTTGTACTTGTATAGCACTTTATCAAGTCCGACGACCCCAAAGCGCTTTACACTAAAGTCAGCCATTCACCCATTCACACCCTGACGGTGGTGAGCTATGTTGGTAGCCACAGTTGCCCTGGGGCAGACTGACAGAGGCGAGGCTGCCATACATCATCGCCATCAGGCCCTCTGACCATGGCGAACAGGCAGTGAGGGTGAAGTGTCTTGGCCAACGACACAACGACTGAGACGGAAAGAGCAGCGTCAACCCCTGTCCTTTAAAGGTATATAGCATTATATGCATAAAAAAGACCAAAAACCATTTGATCATGATAAAATAAGGTTATATACACCAAGCCTCTCTCTCTCCCTTCTCTCGCAGGTGGCCTTAGTTGACAGGGTGACAGGGGGGCATGACGCACAGTTGTTTCCCATTCCATGGGGCGGTGGTGGAGCATTTAAGCGGAAGGCTGCCAGCTGATCAATGCCAGAGTGTTAACCTTGTGGGGTAACTTTGTGTGGTAACCTCGTGTTGCGGATCCCACTCCGCAGCGTCCTTCGTCCTCTGAGCTCAGCTCCAAGTCTCGCCGAGATTCCCTTCGGCCTGTCAGCCGGCAGCCAGGCCGCCCCGCCTCCAAGCCGCTCCGTGGGACCTCCACCATCCACTGGGCCGTCCTCCTGTCGCTTAGCCTCTTGCTCCGCTGGCCAAGCGCAGCGCCAACCCCGGCTGCTCTCCCTCTCTTGACCCACTTACTGCCACAGAACGGTTTTCTCTCCCTGAGTGGTAAGCGTTGCCGCACGCTTTTGGACCATCACCGCCACCGGCATCTAACCGCTCCCCTTTTCTGCCTGCAGCTCTCCGCGCCCACGTGTTTTCGAGACCCGCAAAGAGGCCTGACCGGCTCAACCCTCGGTCTCCGTCATCCCTTCCCGTCTTCCTTTAAATAAATTACGCTAAAACTGCTCCGGTTCTCCGGTTTGTTCTCTGCATGTGGGCGAAAGCCATTAAAACCATGACATTATTTAATAACAAATTGAGCAAAAACAAAGCATAAAACACCAAAATAACAACTAATACGGCAACAGGACATGATAATCTTTCATAAAAACTTTGTATGCAACCAGAGTGAGCTACTGACGTATAAATGAAAAAAAGTCAAATATCATGGCTGTGCACCTTTAACCAGCTTGACATGCAAATCAACCTTTAGAACATGCAATCAAAAACTTGCCTCTGTTCCATTACAGTTTACAGCTCAGCTTGCATTACATTTCATTGTTTGTTGTTTCATCTTTATTATTCAGCTTGTTCTGTACAGTGTCCTTGAGTGTTCTGAAAGGCGCTTTTTAAAATAAAATGTATTATTATTGTTAATCAGATGACTTTTAAAACTTATCTTGAGTGCATTTTACTTAAAGTAGGCAAACGCTGTGAATGAACAGTTTAATTCATTGTGTTTTTTCTTAGGAACAAGACAGTACTGGCTCACGGCTGGGATTTCTTCTGTGTTCTTCCTTCTGGTTGTGGGGATTGTTTACTACAGGTATTTGGGTTGATACCCACCTTACTTTCTTAATTTGTTATTTTACAATCACAGACTTGGGTTTTTTAATTTAACATTAAAGACATAAAGTTGTGCATTTAAAAATGCTCTGAGGAATGTTCAAAGCTCTAGACATTGTTCCCTCTCTGAAAAACCTTCAAGGCCACATTAAATCACTGTAATGCCTCTGACTTCCCTAGTAGCACTTGTTTATGCTGCCAGCTAGTTGGGGATTTAAACTAGAAACACACAGGGACCACCTTTGTGTGTATTTGATGCACATCCCTTCTTGCCAGAATCATGTATATTATATATATATATATATATATAGCTGCACTGAATTTCTCTAAGTGAGAACAGATTGCTGGACTTCAGTTTAGTGCAGTTTATTTAGCAAAAAATAACATCAGCTTCCTTTGTGATTTATGAACAGCCAGAGGCAGCAGATTGAGGGGGTCATGTTCAAAGATTCAAGATGCATTTTTTTACCTAACCCTGCCTTAAATATCTCCACATCTTTCTCCCTCTTCCTCTTTGCTTTGTTCCTTGTAATGGTAGGTAACGTCTGAAGGCAAATACTTGCATCAGATTTTAGTTAAGGGTATGAAAGTAAAGGAGGTTTAATACAAATGCATACCAGACCTTTTAGATTTTTGCTTACGAAAAAAAACAAAGCTTGCGCAAATCACATAATAAAATCTATAGAAATGTGTGATTGTAAAACAACAAAATGTATATACATTTCAAGGAGAATGAAGAGTTTATAAAATTGTATACTTGCATTTATACTGTCTATAGGCTTTAATATGGTATACTTTCAAGATGATTGTTATTATTGTTTGCTTGCAGATGTCCTCGCCGTGAAGTCAACCAGGACATTGAGGATCGTGTTTCGCCAGCATGATAGAGGATTGTTTTCCTTTTTAACATTGTGTGATTCCTTTGTCCATATGCATGTTTTTTACTTTCTATTACTGGGCAACAAAGATATCACAATCTTTCACTTTTAAACTTATTTGTGCCTGTTAAAGCTATTACTAATATTTTTTTGCTGTAATTTGCAAACAGAGATAAGCTTCTCTGACTCCTAAACGTCTAACTGGTACACATTCAAACAGTCTTGACTGCTTTCTATCATGTTTGATAAAATCTGGCTTTCAGTTTTAATGCCAAGGATTTGCACAGCCAGTTTCTTAGCAATAACTGATGCACATTAAAAGCTGTGGAAGCTTTCTCGAATGTTGCGTTTCTGAGAAACTGCAGCCTTATTCCAGATGTCTATGCACTTGCTAAAGCTTTATCATGCCTTAATGTATTTTAAAAGGTTTAATCTACTATTTTCTTTTCTCATTTGATACATCTCCCTTTAATGAAAAGTAAAACAATACTATAAATTTAGATTGATATCATCTATTTTATTAAGAAAAGTCTCCAATAATATATAAAAAGGCACTTATTATGTACATAAAAATATCAGTTCATTATGTAAATACAATATTATTTATATGGTACCATCTAAAAGCATGTTGATAGAGTGAAACGGTTACCTTTTGTTTTCTTGCAACCATTTGAACATATGTTGGTCCTCTGCTTCTTGGGTGTACCACAGAGCAGATGAAAGCACAGGTTAATTCAGGGTTTTGCTGTAGTTGAATGCAAACTTTAAAACAGTTTATCACTGTTCATGATCACACCCAGACCGTGCTCTAACACACTAAGGGCCTGATTTTCAAAGATTCCAAACAATACCCGCTAAATTACGTTGACAGAAAGTAAATTGTGCCACCAAAAAGTGGGTGTGTTGCGTCCACAGTGGATAAGAAGTACAAAACAGATTTGGTCCGCCCCATTTAAATGAGTAGATTGCCTCTACTGCTGGCAGTTTGGCAGCTGCTGTCAAAGAAAGAGGAAGATCAAATCCTTCACATGATCTCTCCAGACACCCTGGACGCAAAAACCGTTTTAATGAACGTTATCTTAGAGACAATATTAATTATTTAAAATAAAGAAAAAATATTACTTTGTTAGCAGATGTTCTGCAAAACAGAAGAAAACAATTATATTTTATGTCTCACTTTAATAAGAAAATATTAGTAACAACTCTAACCAATCCATGCTTCTCGGTCCGAACGGCATGGATTTCACAGTTTTGTTCCTGCTTTCATTCCCCTCTATCGCTCAAGTTCTGGGGGAAATTGCCTTATTTATATGTGTTTTCCCACATGACAAACATTCTGACGTGCTCACATAACGCCAGTGTCCGTGCTCTTTCCTTCATAGTTTCCACTTGCTGGCTGCGCATGCGCACTTCTAGTGTTTATATATTCGGTTAGGTTAGCGGTTAGCGGTTAGCCGTTCATTGTAGCTCTGCTCCTCTCACCAAAGACTTTGAACATGGCTGAGAGTTGCATTAAGCGAACCGCATTCATGTTTATGAGAAGAAGAGGAAGGCCTCAGTAGAAAGTAATAACTAACTATAACTAGAAAAATCGCCGACCCTAGCTTTAAGTGTCTAAATGAATGCATGCGTCTAATACTCAAAGTACAAATATTTTAATAATCAAACCCACTTTATCCCATGATTAGTTGAACCACTTGTTACTGTTAAATAATGCAAGCATTCAATGAACAAATTATTAACACCACTTTTATAAAAGGACCTTAGCAACAATTAGCCCTTTAAAGATCAAAAACAAATTTATATTCAGATTAGATTATATTTTAATATCCTTCACCAGTTGATGAAGCTAAAACACAATTTTCACTCTACCTTTGATGCATTTTGGATGGAAACACAAAGTAAATTAAACTTCATATGGAGGTTGAAATAGAATCATGTTTGAAAGTTATATCTTTAGAAGATATCTTTATCATATATGATGCAAGTGTGCCAACCCTGCTAACTTCATTGAAACGAAATCTTTATCAGAACTTCTGTGTTTCACAAAGCTTTTTATTGAAATTGCAAAACATGTTAATAAAAATATTTCTACAAGAAAAATTGTGGGTTTTTTTTGTCCTATCAAAAGACGATACAATGGAATGCTCACTCTAGAAGTGAATATTAAACAGGGGTGCAGAAATACTTCTGTGAACACTAAATATTAATAACTTTTATACATTTTGATGAAGCCGATGATAGCAAAAAAAGAATAAAACACCATGTTGTGGATGGTCCAGATCCGTGCAGAAACAAAAACGTCTAAGGATCCTCCACAGAAAAACAAAAATCAGTGACTTGTAGTAAATCAGAAATGGCCTGTACTTGTATAGTGCTTTATTAAGTCCTGAGGACCCCAAAGCGCTTTACACATTCAGTCATTCACACATTCACATGCTGACGGTGGTGAGCTACATTGTAGCCACATCTGCCCTGAGGCCGACAGACAGAAGTGGGGCTACCATACAGTGATGCCACTGGCCCGTCTGACCACCACCAGCCGGTGAAGTGTCTTGCTCAAGGACACAATGACTGAGACAGTCATAGGAAGGGTTTGAACCGGTTACAGGACAAGCTCCTTGCTCCTTGCACAACCGTTGCCCCTTAGGAAGTGGGCAAGTACAGTTAAGGTTATATAAGAAAATAACAATTAAGGTATATATAAAAGCAAAAAGTATATGTAAAAAGAGCAATAAACATACAGAAAAACAATAACAAAATCAGGACGCAAAAGCCTGCTTAAACAAAACTGTTCAATCGGGTTGTGAAAGTCTCTAACATTTCTCTAAACCTTTTATGCCTTAAATTCATGGACAACCTAACATTTCATTATGCAAGACAAATTGCTTTCAAATAAGACATATGTAACTAAGGATAAAAATAAAAACTGACCCAATGAACACCCAGGGTAATTTATGTACAAAGGAGAGCCCACAAGAAACGAGGGGGACACACTGAGGTGATAAACCTATGGAACCAGTTCAAGCAAACACATTATAACCACAACACAAATGTTAAACTTAAAAAAACACACAACAAGATGTTTCCAAGCGTTGGACTTTAGAGATCTTTGGAAGCTCCTCCAGAGTCGGTTCTCTGCTTCCAGCACCCTGACGGGTTCCTCCATTTCCCTGGTGTGGCATCATAAAAAGTCTTCTCTCCCAGCCTTTACTTTAAATCTCACAAAAGTCAACAACGTAAACAAATATCTAAACAAATATGTGCATCGATATTAGCAACCAATTGCTTTAAACCAGTTTAACAGAAAAAATATAAAACTGTAATCAAATAATTTGTTTGAAAATACTTCATACCAACAGTGAGAAATGGCTATTTTTGTAACTTTTACGCTAGAATATTGAATGCTCACCAGAAGCTTCTGTAAACATGTAGAAATTTGCTCGACTTTAAATAGCCAGCTGGTTTAGTAAGCGTAGAAAAAGCAAATAGTTTAATACAATTTCAGTCAAAGTCAAACAAGAAAAACACCAAATGCCATTAAACTCTCAGGACATGTCAGTCAATGAAATCTCAGATATTTCACTTCCCCTTGTTGTTGGCATTAATGTGGTGGGGAAAACAACCATTGCAACTGTCTTCATTCACAAAAACATGACACGAGAAACTGACTTTTTTTTTGAGAAGCAAATAACTTTCCTATATTTCTCATATACTACATTTGATGCTTTGTCTCGTTCACATTTACAAGGTGTTAATGACCCACTCCATAGAAAACCAGAAAAACCTCTCAGGATCATGCACCATACCTGTACTGACAACACAACCATAGTGAATGTCAGTCGACTCAGATATATAATGATGAAAAAAATCAGACACCATACCAGCAGGCTGAATGATTTCGTATCCAAAAGTGATTCAGTACGGGCAAGGCTGAATCAAAGGACTTTTGACTTTTCTACCAGTTTGGGCAGATTACTTATTCGTTATTTTTTCACTTATTTCATTTGTTTATTGTGTAATGTTTTTGAACTGAACGCTCATCAGAAGCCTCTGTAACATGTTGGAATTCACCCAACTTTCAACAGGAAGCTGGTTTAAAAGGAACTTAGAAAAAGGAAAGAGTTTTTTTGACATTTTTTCACAACAATAAAAAAACAACTAAGGACACGAGACTGTAGTCACCTCTGATGCAGCATTTATGCTTCCTGTTGGCCCATTACTGAGGTTGGGAATCTACCCACTTGTACTGTCTTCATTCATAAAAACATGACATTTTGTTTTGAGAAACACCTTTCTATATTTCTCACATTAGCGTCCTAGCATAACTGCCTAAGTCTTGTTTGAACAATTTCAGAAAAACAAAAACACTTTTCAACAAGCACATTAGATTTCTTTTTTTTTTACAGATAGTGTAGCAGTATGCTAAAATACGACTTAGGCAATTATGGTATGAAGATAACAAGATACTACATTTGATGCTTTGAACCAAAGAGTTTTATAAATGTACTATCAGTAAGAATCCCGCAAAGGGGGGTTTGGGACCTTGAGGGCATGAGATTTAAGATACTGCACCAGGGACGTGCAGAGACACTTGGAGGGGCAGGTGCTCAAAGTTAAAAGAGGGCACATGGGGCACGGATTTAAAACATGATACAGAAACATACCTTGCTATACAACCGGTTGAAATGTACCAACCCATACTATAAAGAATGTAACATGGAATCAAGGGCGTAGGTTTGATTTGAACTTTGATTTGAACTTTAACCCTAGGGACACTATTGGCCCAAAGCTTCATTGGTCCTACGCAATATGCATGCTCCTATTTCTTTATGCTTGACTTGAGCGTCAGGACGCGTTTCTTCTGTCTAAAGAGAAAAGCAGTATTTCTTGCTACATTTATTAATTTTATAAGCACGACACACACTAGATGCTTTTTGTTAATCTGTTGGCCTAGTGGTCATAGCATTGAGCTTGGGTCCCAGAGGTTCTGAGTTCATCTCCCACAGACTGCCACTCTGGGTCCCTGAGCAAGACCCTTAACCCCCGATTGCTCCACTGGCGCCGCACAGTGGCAGCCCACTGCTCCCCGAGGGGAGGGGTAAAGATGCAGAAGTGAATTTCTCCATTGTGAGATCAATAAAGTTCAATTATTATTATAAATTATAAAGCAGCGCCCGATCTGATGAATGTTGAATTGGGACTTTTTCCCACTTTGAAAAAGTTTGCATTTGAACTTACTAGCAACAGAGCCAGATGGTAAAAACGTGTCAATTAAACCAAATATATTCAAAATATGTCTGTTGTCTAGATATATCCTGTATTTTCTTTAGAAGATATAGAAATGCACAGAGATAAACCCCACCCTTATTTTTTTTATCTAAGATACTCTGTCTGCATCATAAAACACAGCAAAATTGTAAATTCAAGGGACTGCAAATAACTTTCTTGTATTTACTCTGCCCTGGAAGTAGAACTGTAACTGACACTGACAGCATTTCAAATATTAAATTCAAACTTCCACAAATGTACAACTGGGCTGTGTAGCCCATTTCATATAATTTTTCTTAACATTCCAAACACATTTCTCACATCATATATCTAAAGTGTAGATAACAGCTTCTCTTAACATACATCCACTCAGACAACTAATTATTTCCCTAACAATAGTGAGTTGTCAATGTTTAAATGTGCAGTAAATCTTAATACATAAGGAGCATGGAGGACCCAATACTGTCCTTTGAGTAAGATTGGTGACACCAATATGAGTTGTTACATGAGTGGTTGTCCATTTCATCATTCAAATGAGAACATATTAATATACTATTGGTGTCAGGACTCAGTCAGCAGGGCCGTGCAGCTTGCTGCTGGCTCTGCTGCCTCCACTCTCTCCACAGGTGTTCGTGGTTAACGGGTGGGCGGAGTGCACACACCTGCAGACACTCCAGCAGCACCAGGCCGCACTATAAGAACCGTGCTCGAACAGAGGGAGGAGTGTTACCTTGTCGCGGTATGCCTAAAGGCCAAAGATCTCCACCTGAGCTTCAGACCCGTGAGTTTTTCCCCGTCTTGGATCTAATCCGTGTTTCCTGTGTTCTCTCCAGTGCACTTGTGTCTTTGGAACCCTTCTCTCGTGTGACTCTGCGCTGTGAAGACCAGGCTCCCGAATCCGCAACGGCTCAGATTCTGCTCTGGCGATCTCCTCCTCAAACTCCCTTGGTGATACCAAGTTGGGCGCGAGCTCCCCCTCCCCGGATTCACCCTGGTCGCCTCGGACTCTCCTGGTTCCTTCCTCTGTTCATTCCGGATCCCTGGACCCGTCGGTGCTGCTCGGACCCCATCCGCCTCCGCCCACAGTTCTCCCGGACGCCTGTCACCACCTCCGCAGGACGGCTGAGTCCACACCACTACCTCCCCGGTTCGGTTCTCGTGCTCTGTGGTAAGCTTACGACTTCCCGTAACGTTTCCTTAGCTTCTCCCTCTCCTTCAGACTGACCCGGTCTTCAGACTTCGGTTCCCCGCTGCTTCCCCGATCTGCGGCGACAGATCTTCTTCGTGCTCCCGCATTTCTGTTAAATAAACTCTTGTGATCTGACCTGTTTTCCCTAAGTGTTTCTGCATGTAGGCCAAACATTTAAAGCCGAACATGACAATTGGTATATATTACTAAGACTATTAAAGAACAGCAGATTAAACTTTAATTTATGATATGTAAAGATATGTAAAGGCCTATATTAAATTAATTTTACGACCACATCAACAGATTAAATAATTTTTCCTTTTTTCGTGTACCAAATTACCCTCATATTGATGAAAAATTTTATGTGCTAAGCCCCTGGTGATGAGAATGTCTAACTCCACCCCTGGTATGCACTAACTTACTAATGGACAGTGTGAATACCTCTGTACAACAAAAACAATGCAAATGGTGTTCCTCAGTTGTATTTGTCGTAATTCTAATTCTAAAAGTAGGAATAGTGAAATAAATAGCACTATCATTTTTTCGAATCCTAATTACGCTATTTTAAATAAGCAAAAGTCTAAACAAAATATAGCAGTTGTTTAGGCAGCATCTAGTGTTGTTGTGTTGTATATCATGTAAAAGAAATAACACCTGCTATTTATACCTGAACTGCATCAAAGGGTCAACAAAAATTAAAGCAATTAATAGACCAGTTCACGTGTGACGTCACAAGCTACATCCGCGCTACATCCGGGTCACGGTGGTATGCAAAAACCATAGACATCATATACGTAGACGCGTCGTTGGGCGGGTTCTGCCTATGCTGCGATGCGTCAGAGCGTCCGCCATGTTGAATGTGGCAAATCTGCAGTTACTCAGTCACTTTAATCTCAGAATATACTTTGTATTCGTAATATTTTTATTTTTGTAATATTAAAAGTTTATTTTCGTATCCCTTTAGCTTCATTCTCCTGAATTTATTCTCGTAAAGAATAAAAATAATTAAAATAATCTAACCTGGCCCTATTACTCCAGGAGTGAAATAATTCTGCAAACTGTGACTATTCTGGAAATTTTCCCTCTTAATTCTCTTAATATGACGTTTTTCTCATAACATTACCACTTATGTTTTTCTTTTTTTTTTTTACTTTATTGTCCTAGGTCTTTTTTTCTCATATTAGTAATTTTACCTCTTTAATACTCCCCCAAAAAGTCTGTTCCTAAAGTTTCACATGTGACACGGTTTTATGAAATAATGAAGACCACAATGGTCAATTAGATTTAACAAATTGATCCTTATATTCATAACACATACACATATACACACACAAATATATATACACACGCAACTATATATACACACACATATATATATATATATATATATATATATATATATATATATATATATATATATATATATATATGTATGTATGTATGTATGTATGTATGTATATGTATATATATATATATATATATATGTATATATATATATATATATGAAAAAGAATGGTCTTGCACAGCTTTTTTCTAGTGTTACCACTCGGCAGCTTTAATGTGTCCAGTTTTGCAACATGATGCAGCCTTAGTTTATAGAAGGTGGATACAAGTAGTGAAATCAGCCCGAATACATTTCCATGCAGCACAGGAATTATCCACGTTCACTACAACAGAACTTAACTTTTTTCTGCCACATACAATATGGCGGTGACGTTGACATGCGAACCTGCGCCCAACGACGCGTCTACGTACTGTATGTGATGTCTATGGGCAGAAACAGTACTGTTCTCGCCTACCACCGTGACAAAACAGGTGAATTAGAGCGTACTTTTAGTTAGATTATTTTTGGAATCTAAACAATGCCTACGACTTGTTGTGCTCCCGGTTGCACACAGAGGCATTCCAAGTCGTCGGATGTACGTTTCTTTCGTTTACCGAAAGACGAAAGAAATGGATAATTTCAATGAAAAGGACGCAGGCAGACAATCCCAATCGACTGTGGGATCCATCATACCACGACAAAATTTAGAGTCTACACTTCATCTCCGGTAAATGCAACTTCATTTTGCACTATTCATTGTTGTACTTAAATAATTGTCTAAATAAAAATTAGGATATATACTTAAAAGAGGAAGACCCGGTGGCGGGTCTTCCTCTTTGCTGAGGTGCTGTCTGTGTCCGACTCCGCGTTCGTATGTTACACAAACATGTCTGAACATGTCCCGATATAAAATAATTGTAGCCGTCCAGTGGTTTCATGGCTTTCATGCTCTCTCGTGTGTACTGGCCTGGCGTGTTTATAAGGTAGCTGTATATGTCGCCGTACGGAACACTTGGCCAGCATTTCACAGACTCGCTCCATCCCTTTAGGCTTTTGCTGTGTGGATCTGGCAATCTGATACCATCAACCATCAACTTACTCTTAAAACGATCTTGTGATACATTATCTAAAGAACAAAAATACGTTGAGAACTTGTCAGTTTCTTTGTTTGCGTCCGCCATTGTGTTCGCCGTTTGCCTACCAGTCCGGCGCGCATGCGCAAAAAACCCGGATCAAAACAATAACAATGAATTGGTCTATAGCAAGAAAATATGGTAAAAGGGAAACCCTCACCTTTTCTTTTTTCAGGCAGCTGTGGCTAAGAATCTGAATTTTTAATAGCCTACAGTCTTTGCTTTTCCATCTTTCCAGCAGTCTTCAGAACTCCTGCCTGGCACAGATTATTTAGTTTTATAAAACAGATTAGGTTTCTGTATTATACTTCAGAATTAGATGCTATTTTGAGATGCTAACGTTGGTTACTTACATTTCTCAAGTTCCACAAATCAACACAGTCTCTCCTGCTTCTTTAAACAACTGCACTCAGCGGCTTTCCCCTATTTTAGTGCAGATAATATTTAGTTTCTTAACTGGCACTAGTTTCGTAGTCTAGTATTAATTGTGGTAACCGCAGTATCCCAGTATGAATCGAAACTTAAATCTCGCGTTCCTAGCAAGCACACACACGCACTACAAAACAGCCAATCGGAAAGAGGGAATGCGGAATTCAAAGCAGTATAACCAATGACAGTGGAGTTAAACAGCCCAGAGCTTAGTCACGTGTGCTGCCGATTTAAAGGGGCAGGACAGACCGGGCAGAGCGGCAGCGCGAGGCAGCGGAGCTGCGAGAGGAAAAGAAGGGCAGAGTGAGGGCACGTTATGTGGATCATGTAACCGGCCACGGTTACCGTGGCACGGTAGATCTAAATTATTATTACTTTTGGACATGCACACACACAAACAAACACGCACACATAAAAAAAAAAAAAAATAAAAAAAAAAAAAAACACTGACAAAAGGGCAATTTGGGCATCAAGGGGGCAAAGGGGCAGGTGCTCAAGCCCCCTTCGTTCATAAAACCAGGTGATGGCATGAAAAACATGATTCTTTTTTTTTAATTAAACACTGGTCCTCGTTTCTCATCAACCACATCAGATGCTTTGTCATAATACAGGAAAACGTTAATGACATGCTCCACAGAGAAACTGGTGCCAAACATATACTGGGGTCTCAAGGAACTCAGTTATTACCAAAGCAAATCAAGAAGTATAATAATAATAATAATAATAAAGAAACTCACACATTGTGCCAGCAAGCTGGGTGTTTTCTAAATTGAAAGTGGTTGAGTCAGGTTGAGTCAACAGAAAGTAAACTGAAAGCTTTTGTGCTTTGTTCTTTATTTTACTATGATGCTATGCAATATTCAGCAGAGGCACCATACAGTAGTTTGCCCCTTTCTCTACCTTTATACATTCAGACATTCATGATCAACAGACAAATTTGAATGAAAGAATGAGAGTTCAATTTGATTTGTTTTCTTCCTGATGGAATAAAAATGACACTGAAGTGACTCACTCTTGTAGTGTTTATTTTTTAGTTTTCGCAAGTGACTGGGACATGTTTAAATGTCACGTTCAAAACATTCATATTTCCATGGTGACAGAACAAGGTGCATTGAGGGCTGACAGCAGTAGTTTGGTGGACTTTGTCCAGACAGCACAAATTCCCAGATACATTTGGAATGATATCTTCTTCCTGACATGGAAATATGGTCTTATGTATAAAAGCAATTGCCCCAAATCTTAGGACTAGCTGTGTCGCTTGTTGTAGCAGCATTTGCCATAAAACATCTTTTTCATCACTTTGGGGGAATTTTGGCTACCTGTTCTTGACAGATGTTTTATTTCAGCCACACTGTAGGGATCTGAAATATTGAAACCTTGATTAAGGTCATACCATAGCATCTCAATTTGATTTGAGCCAGGACTTTGACTAGGCCACTCCAAAAACTTCCTTTTGTATATTTTGAGACATTCTAAAAAATAAACTTTCTTGTGTTCTTAAGGTCATTTTCCTGCTGTATGACCTAAATCCAGGGAACCTGAACTTTGAACCTGCCACGGTGTTGTGTTTAAAAGGTTTATTTTTAAAAGAGACCAGGACAATAATCTGAGATCCTCTGCAGGAGCAAACTGGTGACCAGGCGGAGAAGAGAGCAGGCTTACTCACTGCAGAGGAGACAGGCAGGATGGCTGAGGCTTGGGTGAGCAGAGCTTTGGCTTTGAACTGCTGAGAAAGTTTTGTTCAGAGGGGTAGAGGCTAGATTGGAGCATGGGTACGGGTCATGTACGGAAGTCCGAGCAGGGCAGACCAATACTGGGGCAAGGCAAGCCTCGTTGACGTGGAGCAAATTCAGGTTGTGGTCCAGAAAACAGAAGCTAGATAGATGCAAGGACAAAGCAAGGCAGGAAAATCCAGAAAGGTGACCAAAGACAAGGAAATCAGCCAGGAAGAAATGCCGCACATCTACTTTCAATAGCTTTCAATATGCTGTCTGACTGCAGTGGGCTCATGAAGGGCAGGAAGCAGGTGTGTGAGATGAGCTTGGTTGCAGTAGTGGATAGGTACAGTGAGTAAATCTTGATGACAGCAGACAGAGGATGTGTGGCAGAATGCAGACATGTCAGACCCATGACATAAGGTTGCAGTTGCTGGACATTTTCCTTTAAGGTTTTGCTTTAGACAGCAGAATGCATGACAGGGTATCTCCCACCACATTATAAGCCTCATTGCATCCTCTGTGTTTGAGAGGAACTTAAAGCGGTCAGGGAAGTTCCCGTCTGGGAGAAACCCTCCTCGTCTAAATAAGCTAACACGCTAGCTGTTATCAGCTTGACGCACATTACACCCAACCCCCGAAGCTAACCCTGAACTCTTAAAAACAGCTTTATAACCCTTTCCAGACAATTGTCAATTACTTTTTATTCATTTGCTATTAAAGTTCTTTAGATTTAATGTGATGTGTTTACTTTTAAGGTCTTCCAGCCGACTCCATGTTGTCAGACAGGTTTTATTGTCATGAAATTCAGCTTTCCAAAAATTTTGGTAAATTGCAGTCAATCCATGATTCAACAAGATGGATGAGTAGTCTTTCACAAATGGCAAGGTTGGTTGTTCATAGTTTATTTTCATTCCATAAAGGAAATCATCATTTGACAAAAGCACTTTACTCTGATCATCCTGATCTCATATTAATATTGGTTGAACAACATACACAGGGAATTCTAAGTGAACAAAACTACAAAATTTATTTGCTTTCAAAAGGAGTTAAGAATGACACCGGAGGTTATTTGACCTTTGAGTGTTAGCCAATACAACCTTTTTCTGTACTTCCTCTTAATGATCGAGTGAAACTGTTAAACCAGCTTCTTACTTCAGCTTCTTACTCTCTGATTATTCATTCATAAAAACAAATTGAAACAGACAACCAGGTTTTTTGACAATGTAATTCTTTTGTAATATAGAATGTCTGATTCAAACTTTTTGCCATTCACATCGCAGGGAAACAAGCAGGGCTCGACATGCCACATATGCTTTATGTGAGCAAAAAAGCTGTTTCTCATTAATCCACAGAACAGTCTTGAGTGTACCTTTAACATTTCACAGTCATAACGTTTTAACTGTGACATTTACTGCATTGTACTTTATCTAGTGGCACTGCAAGTCTCAGTATGGGAAATGAGTCACTGAGGTGTTTTTGCAGAACATATAGACCCTACATAGAGATGCATCTGATCCGAAATGCAGGGTTCTGGTTAAGCAACAGCTGCAACGTCTTACTTTTAAAAAGGGTAATAGGGATTGTTGTCTCCAGGATTGTTGAAGACTAGAAATTAAAAAACTAAACAAAAAGAAATGTCCACAGTCTTTACTGTCAGATTATAAAACAAAGATGATCTGACTAACCTTTCAGAACAAGACTGGCCACGTAAAGATGTGATAGGAGGTGTTTTATCTTTTGAAAGGTCACTACTTATACCAGCCCATCTATTGTAAACAGTCTTATCTCAACCACTTCCAAACATCTCATTTGCTTTTGACTTTTGATGTCTGTAAATTGTGGTAATTCTGCTTCAATAAAGTTAATTACGAACTTATTTCGTAATTAACTTTGGGATCTAAATTAACATGAGAACGGTGAGCAAAATTCCCAGAACTACATACCTACTGTGGAGCATGGAGGTGGAAACATCATGCTTTGGGGCTTTTTTTTCTGCAAAGGGAACAGGACGACTTGAACGGGGCCATGTATCTATATATATGTATATGTATATGTGAGATTCTAAAACAAAACCTCGTTCCATCAGTGAGAGCATTGAAGATTGAACGTGGCTGGGTCTTCCAGCATGACAATGATCCCAGACACACCGCTCGGGCAACAAAGGAGTGGCTCCGTTAAAAAGCATTTCAAGGTCCTGGAGTGGCCTAGACAGTCTCCAGACCTCAACCCCATAGAAGATTTGTGGAGGGAGGTGAAAGTCTGTGTTGCCCAGCAACAGCCCAAAAACATCACTGCTCTAGAGATCTGCATGGAAGAATGGGGAATGGCTATGCACCTTTAAGAGGTCCTCTGTAATTAGACCTTTTTTGGCTCAATCTGCCTGTCTCCATCTTGCAGGTTCTGCTTTTGGATTCCTCTCTCTTTATAAACAATGTCGAAGTAATCTACACACTTTGCATGGCTGCGCCTTTATAAGATTTATTATTTCACCTTATCCTATGAGGAGTCCCTGACAATGAAATTTGGGAAAATCAATGGCTTTGCCTGCACCTTTTTGTTCTGCCATGTTTGCAGTAAGCTGGAAAGGACCTGTGAGATTTGAAGCTGCCGCTGTTATAAAGGAATACATGTGGAATGAGATATGCACATGCCGACATGTCACAAATATAAATATTCTAATAGTATTTACTATGTTTACGTGCTTTTGCATCATATTGCAAAATAAGAAAGCTTCTACTTTCTGTTTTGACAACAAAGGGGCTTTCCACAAGTCTCGTTTTCTCCCAGCAATGTTGTTCCGGGCGTGGTTTTAGCGGTTCTAGTGAGAAACTATAAACTAGCGCCTCAGATCTGTAATGCAAACGGTTGGTCAATTTTTTAGAGCAGATGTGGTTTACTCAAACCAAATAAACTATAACACGATGGCACCTTGGTCATATCAAATACATTTTGTAATTAAAAGGGAAACCACAAGATTATCACAATAATTGAGCTTGTACTAGTATGAGTGGAGCATTTTTGTTAATAGAAACATAAGATAAACCAAGGTTTTAGTTATTTTTTAAATTAAGGAGACAAATAACTAACCCATTGTGCTCTTTTACGATAATCCATAACTCACTCGTGATAACTCTTGGTTTTGTTTTTAAACTCTCTGTTTAACACTGAGGTCTTCAGTTCAGAAAGGATGTGTTTCATTGTGAGCATAGAGCAAAGTTATATGTTGAAACTATAAACATCAATGAAAATTCTAACTTTAATGATAAACGTCTTATTGCATTTTAGAAAGATGATGTAGGAAGATAATGGTCAGTGAATATTCAGTAACCTAGAGGCTGCTTTTTGCTTTACAAGATCGAATCATTTACTGCATGCAGCCAGACTGTCATGGCTTTGATGGCTTTCGCCCACATGCAGAGAGCTAGTCAGGAGAGCTAGTGCAGATTTTGGGGAGTTTATTTAAAGGGAAAGAGACGACGGGACCGAAGGCAGTGTCGGCCGGACCTCCTCGCGGGACTCGGAGGCGCGAACGCACGGATGAACTGTGGGCAGAGAAAGGAGAGGTTAGACGCCGGCAACGGTGCGTGTCCAGGAGCGTGCAGCAACGCTTACCACTCAATGGGAAGGAAGCCGTCAGGGAGGTGGCAGAGAGTGGGTCCAGACGGAGTGCAGCCGGTGATGATGCTGCAGCGGGCCGGCGGAGCAAGCGGCGGTGTGGCAGGGGGACAGGTGACGTGCCAAACGACTTATCCCCGACAGAATTTGTATCCCCTGCGTCGGGAGCGCATTCAGCTGGAAGAATGTCAACTCCGCCTCATTTCCAACTTATAGGGCTTGGGATCCGCGTTGCATTGTGGGACGTGGCGGCCATGTTGATGGCTACGCGACCGTTAACATAGCGCTGACATAACGTTGTTGAACAATGAGACGTAGTGGTAGAATAGATAGAAAAAAGATGTTAAAATCCCGAAAAGGATCTGGAATTTACCGGGACACATTAAATAGAGAAGCCAGGGACCGGTATGTTGATAAAATCAGCATTATTAATAATTTGGATCCATATGAAGTTGCAAATAATGAGTGGAGCACTGACGACGACTTGCCTCGGATGATTTATGTATGTGCCGTTTTGCATATCGGACGTCTTCGGCTACCTTGTTTGTGGTGTGAGCGCTGTAATGTTCTGTTCTGGTTCATGATGTTGTTGTTGTTTTGGTTAAGTTACTTTCCTGCCTTAGGGTTTATTTCTGTTTCTAGTATTGTATTGGATTCAGGTTTAGCCTTTACTGTTAGTTATTTGGTCTTCTTTATTAGATTTGATTAAAGCTTGTTTCTGTTCAAGTCTTAGCCTTGTTTTCTATTTTGGGTTTTCTCATTATGGCTATTTTTACTCTGTAGTTGGTCATCTTAGTTTCTGTCCCATCAGCCTCTCTGACACTTCCCCTTCCTTGATCACTCTCACCTGTTCCAAGTTAATTAGAAGTCACTTGGTTTCACCTGTCCATCTGTCTATTTAAACCCTCCTCAGTTTTCTGTTTGTTGCTGGAACTTCTCACACACATCTTTGGTAAGAGCCCTTCAGCTTTTGTATTTATTCTGAGTACCTGACCAGTTTCTCTGTTTTTTGAGTCTGTCCCAGTTTTTGTTGTCACCTGGATGTTTGCTCTGTGCACCTTTTTGGATTGTTTTTGTCTGCCTTCTTGACCCATCATCTCCTTAATAAATCCCATCAAGTATTATTTTTTGTGTCTGGCTGAATACCGGGTTCATCTCCTCACAATTCATTACAGTAAGTTCCAGCCACAAACATGAACCCGTCGCCAGCACAAATTTTTCGTTCGGGGAGATTAATTCTTGCAGACCCTAAATTGGACAGTTTTTTCAGTTACTCACCGGAGCTGTTCTTGGGGGTAGATGAGGACGTGATCCGGGAGCTCCGTCCGGATTTATTTTTTGAGCCGTCGCAGTCCCTCTCAACTGACGTAGAGGTGTGGAAGTCGCCATGTGCTCTTGCGGTCCCGCCCCGTCATGTGGATCCAGCTTCCACACAAGGCACGCCGGCCCGGCGCCAGAGGCGTCGACGCAGAGTTGCCCTCGTCAAGCCCACCGCAGAAATGATGCAGGGAGCCTCTTTTGAGGGATCCAGATTGGCGATCTGTCCCCCCGGCTTCGGTCCCAGACGCCACCTCTGTGGCAGCAGCACTTCTCAGCAGCAGCCCCGCCATTGCAAGCGTGGGCGAGCTACTGGTTCGGTTGTCATCTCTGTTCCTACTGCTGTCTCCATGGATGTGGGTTCTACCTCTTCTGGTCGGCCATCGGCCGAGCCAACCCTAGGGTCATCAGCTGGTGAGCTTCCGTCTTGGTCTGATGTCCCCTCCGTTCCTGCTGCTCCTTCCTGCCCAGCGGACCGGAGCTTGCCACTATCTCAAACCAGCTCACCCATAGCTCCTCCCTGTGGCTCTCTAGATGCCGACCATCAGTCCCTGGAGCAGAAACTAAGAACTTTTGCTCCTTTAATTAAACACCTCAGAGAGACTCTTTTCAGTCATCATTCAGCTGAGTTGGAGGCAAAATTAAAGGAGGTGGAGGGGCACTACAGGTCGGCCCTCCAGGCTTTCTATAGCCCACCACGGGCACCCGTTCCCGAGGGTCCGCCTCTGCTCAAACCCCAGGAGGGTCCGCCGCCAGCGGGCGACGAGGAGACCCAGGAGGGTCCGCCGCCAGCGGGCGACGAGGGGGTCCATGAGGAACCGCCTCCGCTCAAGCCCCAAGAAGGGGTCCGGGAGGACCCGTCTCCGCTCAAGCCCCGAGAGGGGGTCCGGGAGGACCCGTCTCCGCTCAAGCCCCGAGAGGGGGTCCGGGAGGACCCGTCTCCGCTCAAGCCCCGAGAGGGGGTCCGGGAGGACCAGGCCTCAATCTCAACTCCAGTGTCGGCTCCCCACAGCTCCAAAGCAGAGCCTCCAGTGCCTGCTCCCCGCAGCTTTAAAGCCCAGCCTCCAGTGCCTGCTCCTCGCAGCTTTAAAGGACTGTCTCCAGTGCCAGCTCCCCGCAGCTTTAAAGCCCAGCCTCCAGTGCCTGCTCCTCGCAGCTTTAAAGGACTGTCTCCAGTGCCAGCTCCTCGCAGCTTTAACGCACTGTCTCCAGTGCCAGCTCCTCGCAGCTTTAGCGCACTGTCTCCAGTGCCAGCTCCCCGTAGCTTCAAAGCACTGCAGCCCGAAGCCTGTAGTCAGGCCCAGCTCGAAGCCTGTAGTCAGGCCCAGCTCGAAGCCTGTAGTCAGGCCCAGCTCGAAGCCTGTAGTCAGGCCCAGCTCGAAGCCTGTAGTCAGGCCCTGCCCGAAGCCTGTAGCCAGGCCCTGCCCGAAGCCTGTAGCCAGGCCCTGCCCGAAGCCTGTAGCCAGGCCCTGCCCGAAGCCTGTAGCCAGGCCCTGCCCGAAGCCTGTAGCCAGGCCCTGCCCGAAGCCTGTAGCCAGGCCCTGCCACCCGTAGCTATTAGCCAGGCCCCGCCACCCGTAGCTATTAGCCAGGCCCCGCCACCCGTAGCTATTAGCCAGGCCCCGCCACCCGTAGCTATTAGCCAGGCGCCGCCACCCGTAGCTATTAGCCAGGCGCCGCCACCCGTAGCTATTAGCCAGGCGCCGCCACCCGTAGCTATTAGCCAGGCTCCCTTTCCACTCGCCTGTAGTCAGGCGCCCCCTTTAGTCGTCTGTAGCCAGGCTCTGTGTGTAGCAGCCTGTAGCCAGGCTCCCCCATCAGCCTGTAGTTCGGCACCTCCGGTAGCCTTTAGTCCGGCGCCAGTTTTTGTTTTCTCTCTCTCCAGGCGTTGGCCTCTGAGGGTCTCGTTCCAGCGTCCGGGACGCCCGCCGGAGAACCAGACACGCCGGGGCCGTCTTCCGGGACGCCCGCCGGAGAACCAGACACGCCGGGGCCGTCCTCCGAGACGTCCGCCTGAGAACCAGACACGCTGGGGCCGTCCTCCGAGACGTCCGCCTGACTTCCGGACACGCCGGGGCCGTCCTCCGGAGAGCCTGATACGTGGAGGCCGTCCTCCAGGACGCCCACCAGACTTTTGAACTAGCTGGGACCTGTTACTGGCTTTGTATAGACTGTTTTTCGCCCTGTTGGGGTTGTTTTTTGTTCCTGGTTTGAACATCCGTGTTGATTCTTACCCTCCATCCTAGAACCCCCTCCACCCACCCGGTCTAGTCTGTTTTTTCTTTTTAAGGACGTCTGGAATCCGTCCTTGAGGGAGGGGCTCTGTAATGTTCTGTTCTGGTTCATGATGTTGTTGTTGTTTTGGTTAAGTTACTTTCCTGCCTTAGGGTTTATTTCTGTTTCTAGTATTGTATTGGATTCAGGTTTAGCCTTTACTGTTAGTTATTTGGTCTTCTTTATTAGATTTGATTAAAGCTTGTTTCTGTTCAAGTCTTAGCCTTGTTTTCTATTTTGGGTTTTCTCATTATGGCTATTTTTACTCTGTAGTTGGTCATCTTAGTTTCTGTCCCATCAGCCTCTCTGACACTTCCCCTTCCTTGATCACTCTCACCTGTTCCAAGTTAATTAGAAGTCACTTGGTTTCACCTGTCCATCTGTCTATTTAAACCCTCCTCAGTTTTCTGTTTGTTGCTGGAACTTCTCACACACATCTTTGGTAAGAGCCCTTCAGCTTTTGTATTTATTCTGAGTACCTGACCAGTTTCTCTGTTTTTTGAGTCTGTCCCAGTTTTTGTTGTCACCTGGATGTTTGCTCTGTGCACCTTTTTTGGATTGTTTTTGTCTGCCTTCTTGACCCATCATCTCCTTAATAAATCCCATCAAGTATTATTTTTTGTGTCTGGCTGAATACCGGGTTCATCTCCTCACAATTCATTACAGAGCGCCTATACTTCTGAACAGTTCCGAAGCTACAAGTCCTTGGAGTCTCATGTGCAGTTCACGAAAGTTCAGGAGGTGCAGATCATAAAGCCAGCAAACAGTGGGAACACAGTAATTCGCACAAAGGTAAGCTGTGCTCAGATGGGCTCTGGCACCTGCTAGTTTAGTAGCTGCTAACCGTTAGTGCTAACAACCACTCACGCATGTAATGTACTTTTAACTAGCTGCTATGTGTTTCAAAGGTGTAGCTAGTAACGTTAACTGCCAAACCTCCCTAAACCCTCTGGATTTCTCACGTATTTGAGCCTTTTCCCGCTGCCGTTTTAGTATTTTCCCGTAAAAGATCCCATATTTTAACTCTCATAACATTAACGTTAGCCCTTCCATCGGACCTGTCAATCTCTGTACTGTTGCTACCCCCTTGCCTTTCCAGAAACACAACGCTTTTCAAAGCATCGTTTTGCTTACTTGAAGGCAACCTTTGCGTGATGTCCTTTTTAAGATAACAGCGTGGTTGTTGTGAGAGCATGATTTCATGCCAATCTGTAAGCAAACTCACGTCTTCTACCGAAGAGGATGAAATGCTATATCAACCGTCTCTGGGCGCGCATTCATGCATGTATGTGGTGTCGCGGTTGTAGGAAAGAAACAATGTAGGCTATAAAATAAAACCGTGCATCTTTAACTTACCGGAATGGAAATGCAGGGAACACACTCTAATTGACATCGGGATACTGGAAAGTTATGTTCGGTCGTCTTACAGCCGCGATCCAAGCGAGCCGACGACTCTTCGTTATCTCTGACACTTGTTCTCCGTGGTTGCGCCTCCAGGCAGGAAAGCGGTGGAAAGTTAACCCATTTTCTATGTTTTTCCCATGGCGATCATGTGTTGCGCTGTTACAGCCCACAATACAGCAACGGTTTACCATGGTTGAAATCAAGTTAAGGTGAAATTAATCAAATTAAAACACGGCTGAGAGGGAGCACAGTACGCGGTAGTCATAGGCAGTAGTCTGAGTAGCGGTAAAGGAGGCCATCAACATGGCGGCCACGCAAAGTGCTTACGTCATGACGCCCAAGCCCTATTAGGAGTGGAAATGAAGATGTTTTACTTTTCTTGATGAAATATAGGAATGGTGTCGTTACATTATCGTTCAGTTAGTGGGATAAAACTGAAAATGTAACACGTGTTAGTGCTATTGTAGGGGATTGCTATGTCGGTTAAAACTCGATTGATGACTCAATATAACAGTTCTGGGAAAGTAAACGGCTCTGTGGTCATTTCCAGATGTGTCATGAAAATATGAGCTTTTATGTTATTAGATGTGGCATGTCTGTCTGCTTAAACCAAAACTCCACATTCCTGAGTCATTCACAACTGTCTACTTGTTCGTCTTTTTCTTTTTTGGTAGCTAGACCCACATGAATGGATCATATAAAGCGGATTTCAAGTGTGATCAAATGAACACTGAATAAAGTTAGAGCCAAAATGATCAGATCTAATGAGATTTTAATTCAAGCAACAAACATAACCATATTGTAATGATGCCCACACTGCAGCCGAAGTACCGCCAACAGGGTTTATTGGAAATATGAGCTGCTATTTCCTGAGGCTGCAGCTCACGCCTCTAACAGAACTGCATGTGTTCAACTCCCGAGCCTGCGGCTAACAACAACACACGCACGAACACCACTTCCCGCTCCTGATCTCCCCGCCCACATGGCATCATAGACCTATCACATGTGGTGCGGGAGCCAGCAGCGTCAGACAAGGAAAACCCACGACGCTCACATTCAACAATAAGGGTTGTAATGCAACTCATAACAAATGCATAATGATAAGGAACCCCAGCAGAACCGAAACACAGCATCGTTACACTACCCCCCCACTACAGAGTTCCTCGCCCACGAGGGAACAAACAAAGTCATCAAACCGTCTTGGGGCCCTCCTCGCCCGCTGCGGACGAGCTACTTGAGGTGCCTCAGGCTGCACCAATGGAACATCATTCGGCAACAGCGGTATGACTTCTGGGGAGGCCGGTGGCGCCACCGGCGACCCTGACTGAAGACCTTCCGAGGCCTGTGGTGCAGCCCTGCCTTGATATGGGGCCAACCTGTCTCTGTGCAGAGCTACTTTTCTCCTGTTCTGAAACATTTGCACCCTGTAAACAACCTCCCCCATGCGCTACAACACTCTGCAGGGGCCCACCCACTGACTGCCCAGCTTCGGGCAACGGCCCTTCCTCCTCCGAGGGTTGTAAACCCAGACCAACTCCCCCGGTGCAAAGTGTCGGCCCTTACCTCTTAAATCATAGTTCCGTTTCTGACGCACACCTGCTTGCTCCTGTTGTCTCCGAGCAAATGCATGTGCTGACTCCAACCTGTCCTGAAGTTTTCTAGCATACTCAGGACCGGCTGGGACAGCAGGTGCATCCGGAGGGCGTCCGAAAGACAGTTCAGCTGGTGTGCGCAGCTCCCTCCCCAGCATGAGGAGTGACGGAGTACATGCTGTGGAGTCCTGCACAGCTGAGCGGCAGGCCATTAGCACCAATGGAAGGTGCTCGTCCCAGTCCCTCTGATGCTCCGCTGTGAGAATGGCCAGCTGCTGTCCCAAGGTGCGGTGGAGCCTTTCCACCAGCCCATCGCTCTGGGGATGTAATGGTGTTTTTCTAGTTTTCTGGATGCCAAGGCGGTTGCACATTATAGAAAACACATGTGACTCAAAATTTCTGCCCTGGTCACTATGAATAATGTCTGGCACCCCAAACCTGCTACTGAACCCTCCTACCAAGGCATCTGCCACTGTCTCTGCCTCCTGATCGGGGATCGCGTAGGCTTCTGGCCATTTTGTAAAATAGTCAATGGCTGACAGGACATAACAGTTCCCCCTGTCTGAGCGTGGCAGTGGTCCCATCACATCCACCGCCACTCTCTCCATAGGGGCCCCTACAACAAACTGTTGCAAGTGGGCATGCGACTGACCTGTCGGCCCCTTCCGTGCAGTACAGGGGTCGCAGCGGCGGCAGAAATCCTCCACGTCCCTCCTGCACCGGCCCCAGTAAAACCCCTGCCGGAGGCGGCGGAGTGTTTTTGTGACGCCAAAATGTCCGGAACCAGACGCTCCGTGCATGGCCTGCAGGACTACATCTTTCAGGCTTTTGGGCACTACAATCTGCCATCGCTCCTCCCCAGTGGCAGGGTCTTTCCATGCCCTCTGCAGCACCCCAGCTTCCAGACGCAGCACATCAAATTTGGCCCACAATCCTTTTGTTGCTAGTGAGAGCCCAGCAACTTCCTCCCATGGTGGCTTCAGATGTCTCTCCAACCACAACAACACAGGCTGGATGTCAGGATCCTGCTCCTGTTGGTGCCTCCAGCTGTCTGTGTCGACCGCCTGCAGCTCCCTGCAGATGACCGAGTTTCCCCAACATGATGATGGCTGGCTCCGCTGCAGCTGTTCCTCCTCCAACCTCTCCCTCCGGTCGCAGTAACTGCATCCCTCCGCAGCACAAGGGCGACGGGAGAGGGCATCGGCGTTAGCGTGCTTGGCTCCAGCCCGGTGGACCACCGAGAAGTTGTAGGACTGCAGCTCTTCCAGCCACCGGCCTACCTGACCCTCAGGTTCTTTAAAAGACACCAGCCATTGGAGAGCAGAGTGGTCAGTCCTTATAGTGAAAGGCAGGCCACACAGGTAGTACTTAAAATGACGCAGAGAAAGCACCACCGCCAGCAGCTCCCGCCTTGTCACGCAGTGGCACCTCTCTGCTTTGTTAAAGGCCCTGCTGAAATACCCCACCACTCTCTCCCCTTCTTCCCCCAACTGGGAAAGGACACCCCCGACCCCCACGTTACTTGCATCCGTGTCAAGAATGAAGGGAAGAGAGGGGTCAGCAGGGGCGAGCACCGGGGCCTCAGTCAGATTTTGCCGCAGACAGTCAAATGCTCCCTGGCACTGTTCAGTCCACACGTAGTCCCGGTTTTTCTGGAGGAGTTGGAACAGGGGAGCCGCTATACTCGCAAACCCCCGCACAAACCTCCTGTAATAGGAGGCCAGGCCCAGGAAACTTTTAAGATCCCTCTGGGTTGTGGGGACCGGCCACTCTGCCACCATCTTTATTTTGTCCTCCATTGTGCTGATTCCCTCCCTTCCAACCCGGTGACCCAGAAATGTCACCTCTTGCTGCATGAAATGACATTTATCTGGGTGGAGTCTCAAGCCCGCTGCTCTAATTCTCTCCAACACCCGACAGAGTGAGGCCAGGGCTGTAGCAAAGGAGGCGCCATGGACCAGTATGTCATCCAGATACACCAGACACTCTTGGCGAGGGACATCAGCCAGCACTCAGTCCATCAGCCTGGAAAAGATGGCGGGTGCATTGCACAGCCCAAATGAGAGCACTTTAAACTGCCAAAGTCCCCGCCCTGTGCAAAACGCAGTCTTTGGCCTGGCACTTCTTGTTAGGGGAACCTGGTAATAATCGCTGCGAAGATCCAGGGACGAGAACCAGTTAGCGCCTGACACCAAGTCCAGTGACTCGTCAACCCTAGGCAGCGGGTATGAATCCTTTTCCGTCACCCCATTCAGCGGCCTGTAATAAACACACAGGCGCCATTCTCCATTCTTTTTGGGCACCATGACAACAGCAGCTGCCCAGGGACTGTCTGAAGGCTCAATAATGCCTGCTTGCAACATGTCCGACACTGCCCTGTCGCATGCTTCCTGCCGGGCCAGGAGAAGCCGGCGTGGCCGACATTTTATCGGGGGTGCATCTCCTGTCAGAATGTCATGTTCCACCAACCGAGTCTGCCCCACCTGGTCTTCGCTCAGAGCAAAGCTGTCCTTAAAGTCCACGAGCAGCTGCCACAGTTGTTCTTGCTGCTGGGTGTCCAAACCCCTACAGTTCTCTGCCCAGATCTTCTGCACCAAGGTCACTGATGCATCTTGTGCCACATGAGGTGCCCAAACCGGGGGCATCGGGTATGTGGGCGCAGGGGCTGTTGTGGTGGCCATCTGGTCAGCCTTAGGTGAGATCTGCTCAACAGCTGCAGTCTGAGGGTCAGTGAGGCAGACCACAGGCCCTAACAGCACTGGATCAGAAACTGTGGGCAGCAGTGGGATGAGAGGATCTTCCTTAAAACTCCATGTCCCCCCTCCCAAATCCAACTAGCACTCCGCAGCCCTTAAAAAGTTCAATCCCAGTATGCACATGTCCTGCACCTCTGCTACCCACACAGGGTCAGTGATAGACCAGCCACCTACATTAACAGTCATTGTACCCCTCCCCTTCATAGGTGCAATGTCCCCTGTGACCGTGCGCAGCTGCACTGTAGTGGGCTGAATCCGAGTCCAATCTGGCACCACATCAGGCCTCACGAGTGTTACTGTGGAACCAGTGTCAATCAGGGCTGTGCAGGGGATCCCTTCCACTGTGACAGGGATGTAACAAAAATCCCCAACACAGGTGCGGCCAACAACCGCAACCACTGTTGCTTGGTCTTGGCATGAGCCCACTTCCGGAGAAGGCTGAGACAGGGCCCCCGTCGGCGCTGGCGGGACCCGACTGCTGTCGATGAAGGTGTGGAGGCTACGGCAAGGGCCTGCGCTGCCTCCTCCATGCAGGCCCCATCTCGTTTCCCTGTTTCTTGACTGCTGTAGGACACCGCCTGAGGAGATGCCCTGGTTGGCCACAGCCCCAACAAAGGGCAAGGGAAGCAGAGGAGTCTCGCGTCGACTGCAGTGACGCCGCCCGAACCATTTCTGCCAACTCCGAGACCCAAGCAGGTTTCTCCTGGTTCAGCTCGATCCCCTCCGCAGTTCTGCATGCAGGCGGTAGTCCTTTCTGGTCATCTCCAACTACTACTCCGACCAAACACTCCCTCTCCACCGCCAGATCCAAAGCATCCTGGAGGGATTTTGGATGCATCAGCTGGACCTGCAGGCGCAGCTCCGGGGGTGACAGAGCTCGGATGAACTGATCCTTCACCAATTCATTCTGCACACCTGACTGATTGTGTGCATACGCTCTGCGTGTGAGGCTCTCAATGTCATTAGCCAAAACACGCAAGGGTTCACCCGGCAACCTGCTCCTGCTACTGAGCTTATTTTTAAAGATGTCTGGCTGCACACATTGTCCAAACCGCCTCTTTAGCGCTCCGACTAAGGCATCATAGCCTTTTCTGTCCTCTGGACCGAGCAGCAACAGGCAGTCCAAAGCATCATCTTGTAGGCAAAGAGCTAGCTGCAGGGCTTTATGCTCCACTGTCCATCCTCCAGCCTGTGCCAGCAGCTCAAACTGTGCATGGAAAGCCTCCCAGCTTGACCTACCGGAGTACTTGGGCGTCTTCAACGGGACAGCGATGTTATGGGCGCCGCCATTGTTGCAATAGTCACGGGCGCCGCCACATTTGTCACGCCGCGCTCCCTGTGATGGCGGGGACGACGGGCGCAGCTGTGAGCCGGCACCCTGACCGGCTTCGGTAGCCATCCTTGCCGCAGAACCGCGCAGGGAAGCCTTCGTCCGAGCCATTTTATTAAGCTCCGCACTCCATGCCTCACTGTCTTCCTCTCTTTCCAACTTAACACTCACACGGGGAAACTTGCCGTCCATGACGCTGGTGGAGGCGACGAGCTAACAGCGCTCACCCGGCTCCGCTCGTTTTGGTTTACTTCTGACATCAATGTAATGATGCCCACACTGCAGCCGAAGTACCGCCAATAGGGTTTATTGGAAATATGAGCTGCTATTTCCTGAGGCTGCAGCTCACGCCTCTAACAGAAATGCATGTGTTCAACTCCCGAGCCTGCGGCTAACAACAACACACGCACACGCACGAACACCACGAGGTCCTAGTCCTCCCGCTCCTGATCTCCCCGCCCACATCACATGTGGTGCGGGAGCCAGCAGCGTCAGACAAGGAAAACCCACGACGCTCACATTCAACAATAAGGGTTGTAATGCAACTCATAACAAATGCATAATGATAAGGAACCCCAGCAGAACCGAAACACAGCATCGTTACAATATTAAGAAAACGATGTACTGTATGTCGCTTTTAAAAAAATGGAACAATATATTGTTCTATTGTTTGGAACTCTAGGAGTTCCAAAAAAATCTATTTCATTTTATTAGAATGTGATGTTTAAAAATATTTATACTTCACAATACTGGAGGTTAAATGTTTTATTGATTTCAAGCACTCTCCCAACGCAGGGGATACAAAGACACAGGGGATTCAAATTCTGGCGAGGATAAGTCGTTTGGCACGACACGTGTCGTGTCGGTGGAAAGTGGAGAGATCCCATGAAGCGGCTTGGAGACAGAGCGGCCTGGCTGCCGGCTGAAGGGCCGAAAGGTTTCTCGGGGGGACTTGGAGCTGGGCTCGGAGAACGAGAGGCACTGCGGAGTGGGATCCGGGGGCGAGGTAACCTGAGACACAGGAGAGGCAGGGTAACGAACGTTAGGAGATAGGCTGTCGTTAGACAGTGGCCAAACGAGGTGTACCACACTAGGTTAACACTCTGGCAGCCTTCCGCTTAAATGCTCCACCACCGCGTCGTGGAATGGGAAACAGCTGTGCGCCACGCCCCCCTGTCAACTGAGGCCACCTGCGAAAAGGGGAGAGGAAAAAAAAGGCCGCAGCGGCCTGCCAGGCACTGCTTGCTGGACCCGGAAACAGACAACATGCTGTTAGTTACTGGACATGACATGAACTAAGAACATGGGAGAGTGTTAAGAAAAAACAACAACTGCAGGTGTTGTAAAAATGATAAAAACAAGATCCAAATATTCCGATTTTATGAAATAAGTATAGAAGTGATGAAGAACTTGGTTGTTATGCTGAAATAAACATCGGAGTAATCATCGGCTTACAAGCATGAGGCTTCACGTTACAAAACAGTTAGCTGTCTTTAAAGTGGATGATAAATTCCTTGTTGGACTCATACAACATTCTCCAGCAGGTTCCTGTAAGATGTGGCCATTCTGCATGGTAAAAGTTTGTCTTTATGAGATCAAGGAAGTAGAAAATGGTGATGCTTTCAAATACCTCTGGGCAAACTACAGCTTCTAGGTGACTTGTTTTTTCTTGTTTATAATTGAGTAGATGAGTCAGGGGACTGTTTGTCTCTGCAGGGTTGGTGAAACGGGTGTATTAAGGTGTGGCTGTGACCAGTGGGAGCCGAAAATGACAGAAGTACATCTGGCCTTCTTATCTCAGCTTCCAGTGTTAGTTTTGTCATTCAACCCTAGCAGGAACTTTAGTAAAAAATGTTGATGCTGCAACTCCTGTAGGCCCCCTGAATGTACATTTAACAGTCAGCCATCCCTGATGTTCCCTGTTGAAGCAAGTATCTGTCGCTAACACGACAAGGAAATGGTGCAATTGTGCTCTCATTTTCTACTGCTTTAAAGACTTTCACTTTCTAAGGTAAGTTAAGAAAGTAGTGACATTTTACTTCCTATGTTTTCCTGTTATTTGATATATAATTGGCAGTCATTGCTTGCAGAAATGTTGTGCAGCTTTTGTCACTCATGGTGACATTAGACTTCCCTTCAAAAATATGAATGACAAAGGCATACCAAAGCTGGTTCTGAAAGCAGTTTTTTTGATGGTATATCATCCAAAACTATATATCAAACTTCTGTGATGAATCTATATTTAAAAAAGGGACAGTGCATATTCATAAACATTTAAATGTACAGTGCCCTGCAAAAGTATTCGGCCCCCTTGTGTCAGGGCTCTGCGGCCTGCGCCTGGTCAGGGTGCCTCTATTTTCCTCCCTCTCTCTCTTCCCACAGGTGGCTGCTGATGAGCAGGGAGGCGCTGAGCCGCAGGCATTACGCGGCCCGTGGCGGGTGCATAAAAGCGGACGGGTGCCAGCACTACACTGCCAGAGTGTTAACCCAAGTGGTATGACTCACTCAGCCTCCATCTTATGACATCCCTCGTTCCTTGCGCTTACCTTTGTCTCTTGTGCTCCAGGTTTGATCGGCTCCGGATCCTGCTCCGCAGCATTCCCGGGACTCCCAATGAATCTTCAAGTCAGTCTCCAGCGAATTCTCCTAAGTGGCCTCCAGCTGGCAGCCGGCCAGCCGCACTTTCCCAAGTCTCTCCTGCCGAACCCTGCTCAGCCTCCATCGCTCAGGCTCCCTGCCTTGCAGTCACTTTTCTCCACCGCAGCCCGACGTCCAACCTCAGGCAGCCCTTCTGCAGAGCCCGCTCACCTCCTTCCCTCTGGTGGATTCCTTACATACCCACGGTAAGCCTCACGCCTCCTTAGTTGCCCCTCGTTTTCTGTCTCTGAACTAACCTCTCGCTCTTTGCCTTCAGAGTGTGACTTCGCCTCCCACGTTCCCAGACGTTCCCAGTGATCCCCTTCTAACATTCTTAGCTTGTTAAATAAACATTCTGTCTCTTCGTATTTTGGTCTCCTGAGTGTGATCTGCATGTGGGCAAAGTACCTAAAAACCATGACACCTTGAACTTTTCGACCTTTTGCCACATTTCAGACAGTTAAACATAAATATATAAAACTGTAATTTTTTGTGAAGAATCAACAAGTGGGACACTGTAACGAAGACCCGGTTCGTTACTGTGAAGTAGAAGCATACCTCTTACCTGAAACACTTGAACATGCACATTGCACTTTAAAGTTTTTACTAATTTGCACATCCCCAGGCTCCAGCCTGTAGAAATAAGAATGATGAATGTGATTTTGGTGATATCTTTTAAGTGTCAGTGTGTAGTGTATGTGGTATGTCTTAAAGGGTTTTAGAATGCTGGAATGTATTTTTTTTTCTAACCTTCTTCTTGTGTCCAGGTGTCTAGCAAAAAGATTCCCCAGAGACCAGACACCTATTTGAAACCTTCCGAGCCAGACCAAGAACAAAGAAGGCAGGGGGGGGGGGGGTTGTTTACTGGTTTTAGAACTGCTGGAGAATTATTTATTGTAATTGTGTTTAATTTAGGATTTTGTCTATTTAATTAGTGGGTTTATTTCTACATAATTATTGGTGGGTTTTTTGGAGGAATTTTACATTAGTTTTAGAGGAACTAATGTTTGTACACCCCTAGTTGTTTTAAGTGGTTTTTACTTAGTTGGGCGTGGCCCCTTTAAAAAGCCATCTTGTTCATTCATGAGTGAGTTGGATTGTTGGAGCTTCTGGAATGTCACCTGCTGTTCTGCTGCTACTAGGTAAAACCTTAACCTCCATGCACATACTGACTGCACTTGCACTTTTTGGACTTTTTTTGAATTGAAAATAAAAGGACATGGAAACTGAGGACATCAAAACTGCTTGACCTCTCAATTTTTGTTCATTGGTACCAACCTTGTTTGTTCCACCGCTCGTGCCAACCTGACCGCACTGATCCACACGGTGGGATAGTGTCGACAGACACAATCGTGAAGTGGAATGACATTTTTTGGATATTTCAAACTTTTTTAACAAATAAAGGGAAAAAAATTGGGTGTGCAAAATTATTCAGCCCCCTTGAGTTAATACTTTGTAGCGCCACCTTTTATTGTGATACCAGCTGCAAGTCGTCTGGTGTATGTCTCTATCAGTTTTGCACATCGAGAGACTGAAATGTCTGTCCATTCCTCGTTGCAAAACAGCTCGTGCTCAGTGAGGTTGGATGGAGAGCGTTTGTGAACAGCAGTTTTCAGTTCTTTCCACAGATTCTCAATTGGATTCAGGTCTGGACTTTGACTTGGCCATTCTAACACCTGGTTATGTTTATTTGTGAACCATTCCATTGTAGATATTGCTTTATGTTTTGGATCATTGTCTTGTTGGAAGATAAATCTCCGTCCCAGTCTCAGGTCTTTTGCAGACTCCAACAGGTTTACTTCCGGAATGGTCCTGTATTTGGCTCCATCCATCTTCCCATCAATTTTAAGCATCTTCCCTGTCCCTGCTGAAGAAAAGCAGGCCCAAACCATGATGCTGCCACCACCATGTTTGACGGTGGGGATCGTGTGTTCAGGGTGATGAGCTGTGTTGCATTTACGCCAAACATAACGTTTATATTGCTGCCAAAAAGTTTGATTTTGGTTTGATCTGACCAGAGCACCTTCTTCCACATGTTTGGTGTGTCTCCCAGGTGGCTTGTGGCAAACTTTAAACAATACTTTTTATGGATATCTTTAAGAAATGGCTTTTTTCTTGCCATTCTTCTATAAAGGCCAGATTTGTACAGTATACGACTGATTGTTATCCTATGGACAGAGTCTCCCACCTCAGCTGTAGATCTCTGCAGTTCATCCAGAGTGATCATGGGCCTTTTGGCTGCATCTCTCATCAGTCTTCTCCTTGTATGAGCTGAAAGTTTAGAGGGACGGCCGGGTCTTCGTAGACTTGCAGTGGTCTGGTACTCCTTCCATTTCAATATTATCGCTTGCACAGTGCTCATTGGGGTGTTTAAAGGTTGGGAAATCTTTTTGTATCCAAATCTGGCTTTAAATTTCTCCACAACAGTATCTCGGACCTGCCTCGTATGTTCCTTGTTCTTCATGATGCTCTCTGTGCTTTAAACGGGCCTTTGAGACTATCACAGAGCAGGTGCGTTTATACGGAGACTTGATTACACACAGGTGGATTCTATTTATCATCATCAGTTATTTAGATCAACATTGGATCATTCAGAGATCCTCACTGAACTTCTGGAGAGAGTTTGCTGCACTGAAAGTAAGGGGGCCAATTAATTTTTCACACACCACTTTTCAGTTTTTTATTTCTGAAAAAGTTTGAAATCTCCAATAAATTTCGTTCCGCTTCATGATTGTGTCCCACTTGTATTCTTCACAAAAAATTATAGTTTTATATCTTTATGTTTGAAGCCTGAAATGTGGCAAAAGGTTGAAAAGTTCAAGTGGGCCGAATACTTTTGCAAGGCACTGTAAATATGCCAGAATTAGCCCGAAGGCTACTTTACACCTGTAGTCCCTGGCAAAATTTAAAAAGAAAAAAGCAGGAAAACACCAATAAATTTTTTTTTATAAAAAAAAAGATCAGACACTAGACAGAAGACATCAATCAATCAATAACAAAACAATAGGATAAAAGATAGTGGAACCTTAACAACACTGCACATGATAAGGATAATCTGACATTAGAGATCCCATATCTGGTTCCCTTTCAGCCATTTTTTACAATTGTTTTTTTTTTTAATGAACTGAGTGTAGTAGAGTCTCTTATAACAAGTGGGATTTTGTTCCCTAACATATTCTACTTCCTGCAATAGAAAAGATTTTGTTAGGCACTGGCTAATATACAGCAGGTCAAAAAAGGCCATATTTTGGCTGCAGTGCTGCTGTTCTCTTATGAAGAAAGATCATCTAGTACACTAAATTCAATAGATGGGTTGAAAATATCCAATATAAAATACAGAGATTTCCAGGGCATGAAGTATACAGTTAAGTTGACTTTTTTTGGTGTGTGTGTGTGTGTGTGTGTGTGTGTGTGTGTGTGTGTGTGTGTGTGTGTGTGTGTGTGTGTGTGTGTGGTGGCGGCAGGTGTGGAAGGGGGGGCCGACCCGAGCAAAGCTGTCAGCTGGCCTGCACGCGCGCACACACACACACACACACACACACACACACGAACACATACATACTGTACATACATACATACATACATACATACATACATACATACATACATACATGCATACGACGCGGAAGCAATCAGGCAAGATGACATGAAACAGCAGTACAAACCAGCAGACAGTGGGAAAATGAGAGGAGCTTAAATACTGGGATGATAGGAGCTGAAACAAAGGCAGGGGTAGATTGACTAATTGGTCATAGGTGTGGAAAAGGAGCTGGGAGAGAAACTGTGGAGAGAGAGCCTGTGGCAACAGGGGGCGAGAGAGCAACAGAGGAACAAGAAAACCAATCTAAATGTAACTGAGGAAAAGTACATACAAAAACCAAGAACTGTGTAAACCATGACAAAAACAGAAACACTAAGGGCTAAATGGAAATATTGCACAAATATTGACTGTGTTGGCACTCTAATTTCTGTCACCCTTCTTCTCCAGGGCCCAACCACTCTGTTAAAGTGCTGCAGTGCCACTGGATCTAAAACAAGGAAAACAGAAAGACAATAACCAATAAACACTTATATAATCAATTGTGTACAATTATTTCAGCAATGTGCACATATGCTAAGTGCTGTGTGCTATCTAACGAGCTAAATATGCAAGTTAAAGTGCTCAAGTGAGAAGTTCAAGGTGTTTCTTCTTGGACGTAACAAATGGCTGTTTGTTACACTGATGCTCATCCTTTCTGGTAGAGTTCAACCCAACATCTGTTCCTTGAGTAAACCTCTAAGAACATACATTATTTTCTGTACCTTCTGTCGAGGTTATATCCTGTGTGTACCTCGCTTCCAGATTTAAACCATGCAAAAAGTGCAGAAGAAGCCCTTTATCCTCCACTCTGGTTCATTCAATTTTTTTTTATCTGACTGAGCTCACCAGAAAAATTTGACTCTTTTAGTCCAAGAGGCAAAGATTTAGATGTTGAATTAAAACTTATATTACCATGTTTCCAAATGATTCAATAACTGTTTTTTAATAGATTTTATTTCTTATAAAACATTCTTCAACCACATTCGTTTTCAGACGCTGTGTGGTTATGATGTTGACATTCCAAAAAAAAAAAAAAGGGGGAAGCGGATGTTACTTGGCAACAATCTTGCGTTTGTGTTTGTTTACATCCTGTTGGGTCAGTGAAGGACTTTAAGGGTTGGCTGAATGTACAGGTAGGTGTGTAAGTAATGGTGCAGCTCCAACAAATGTTTAATTCCAGTGTGAAATATGATTGAAAGTCAGCCATAAAAACATACTCCTTGAAAGGAAACTTTTTAAAATATACAGTTATATAAAAAAAGTATAATTTGTTTTGTTATGTAGCTTGTTTGTCAGATTTTTTTTCTTTAAGCAGGTGTGAAACTAAAATGTTTTGTTTCATTGCTCAGATGTAGTTGTCATGTTTTCACTACATGGCCTCTACAACCATTGTTGTAGTTACTGCTAGCTGTATTTTCAGTGTGCCACTCCCTGCTCGCCAAGAGGCTGAAATTTTTTTGTCTATTCATCTCTGCAAACAGCTCAAGATGAGTCAGATAACATGAAGGGCATCTGTACGCTTCCCCCTACAAGTCTTACTAATTAGATTGTCCATCACATTTAGGTCTGAACGTTCACTGGGTTTGTTTGTTTCTAACACAAACAAACTTGAATCCATTCCACTGTAGCTCAGGCTGTATGTTTAACATTAATTCTGAGAAACGCCATTGTTGCTGCATTCCCTGAGCATGAAGCTACCAACACAGTTTCAGCCGGGCTGATGCACAGTGTTAGTTTTTACTCATACATAGCATTTTGCACATAGGTCAACAAGTTCAATTTTGGTCTCATCTGACTAGTGGTCGTTCCTCTGCATTTGTTTTCTTGGACTACTAATAACTTTCTTTTAACAATAGTTCCATATTAGTATTACACTGGTAAATTCTTCTTCATGTAGAAGCCAATGTGACAATGTGCATCTTTAACTACCAGTTTGATGATCAATGTTAGAGTGCAATAATCAGCTCACACTCAAGTGGGGCTTTGTGTGTCTAAAGACATTTTATCTTTTAGTGGATGCTACAAAAAAGGGGAAGGTGTCTGATATTTATTATCATTCTAGCCCTTTTAATAATGTAATGATTTGTCTACTTATTTTATTCAGAAAGACATTTTAAACAGTTTCTGACTTTTATTTTCATTTCAATTAGTCCATACAATGAAATCAATAAAAATCCTAAAACATTTTAAACATGTGCACACTTGAAATTTTGAAGAATACAAATTTACAAAGCTGGATAAGTAAACAGTGAAGAACATCGTTCTGGCAGTAGGACACTAGTTTTATAGTGTGGTCATGTGCTAAACATACCGACTAGTTAAGCCCATTCAGTTATCATGGCACCAAAACAGTAAAACACAAAAAATATTCTACTTTTCAGTTGCAGAAAGAATTGTGGTTCCCATTTACAGATCACTTCTCTGTTTGTCTTTAACATATTTAAATAAGTTCATGTAAAATGCTTAGATTACAGAAAACCACCTAGTATCTCCTTCATCTTAAAATATTTACACGCCTGCACAGACACATGGTTGTGGTTATGCAGCAGTACCTCGCACGGTCCCCTTGTGAGTCAGTGCGTATTAACAGTGCCCGTCCCTCTCTGGATGACTGAGCAGCTTCTAATGACTGGATCGAGAGTGCAGCCATTTAATTACCAGCCTTCCATACTTAAATATTCATGTTCAGATCGTTCCTGACTTTGTTCTTACAGTTACTGCTGACAAAGATTTTTTTATCAAAGAAATTTTTGCACGGTGGTCCCTGCTTTTGTTTGCTTCCAGATTCCACCCCTACTGATTTTAATAACCAGAAGCTGGTACTTTTTCTAGAGCTCTGAAAACCTATCTGGGTCTGAACTGGTCAAGAAACAATGCTACCAGAATGCCCTTCACCAAACAGTGTTCTTCAGAAATATAAATAAATCCCCTGGTCTAGCTGAGCGACAGCAGTTAATGAAACTGCTCTGGCTCTAAAGCACTCTTGGGATCCTACAAGTGTCCATCTGCTTTAAAGTCTGTGAGATATTAGGTAATATATTACCTTACTTCACCTTACTTCACAATACCATCTTTGACTCTTCAGCTTTACGCTTCACGTAAAGCTGAACAGCTTTTGTTTATTTTGTGGCTGATTCATGGGGAAGACAGATCAGCTGCAGCCTGCAGCAGTGTGGTGTAATATTACACCCAAATACAAATGCTGCAGTTGGAATCTGTTACCTTCACATGTGATTTCCTGGAAGAATTCTGATTTACAGGAACTGTGTGATGGGGAATATCCGTTTATGAGGAAGAAAGTAGGAAAACACCAGCCTCTGTGTAGAGATAACTGCTCCTACTAGCTTTAAAGGGTCAAAACAGCTTCCCCACAAGGTATCACTGTTACACGTTTTGTGACTGAAGCCAATATGGCAGTTTGTAAACATGAGCTGACCACTAATAATATAAAAGGTTTGGTGAAACAAATCCGCCACTAATTGTCAGCCTCTGCAAAAGCTATTTCCTCTCCCTAGTGTTCTTCCACTGCCAAAGAAATGAGGATATAAATCCATCAAGAGTCTTAAAAAATTGCTTGGACATAAAAATAGGAATACCGTGAAAGAGATAAAGAAACCAAGGCAGAACAATCATTTTAGTTATATTAATTCAACCTCTGAGGGACAAGGAAAGGGAACCCCCTCTCTGAAAGACTGATTTAAGATGAGTAATTAACGGAGAATAATTAGCAGTGTACAGGGAATATTTAAATCCTATAGGTCTAAGTTTTAAAGGGATATCAGTCTATTTGAGAGATAGAGCCAAGTACCTTGGGAATGGGATTACATTCATGGGACTACTTCTTTTATAGCCAGAGATTGAAACAAACCTCTTTAGCAAAGATATAAAGAACACTTGGTGTGGTGTCTAAAGCAAACAGAAGGAGATCATCTGCATAGAGAGAAAATTTTAAATCAATACCAAAGCGGAAAATTCCCTGGAAATAAGGAAGTGAACATAAGGCTATTGATAAAGACTCCATAGCCAGGGCAAAAAGCAAGGGAGAAAAGAGACAACCCTGCCTTGTTCCCCTTGATAAAGTAAAAAAAAAAACCAGAAATAACATCATTCGTATAGATACTAGCACGAGGTGAATTATATAGCTGTTGGATGCAAGAAATAAATTGACTCCTGAAGCCAAATGTATGTAAAACAGCAAGAAGATAAGCCCATTCCATACGATTAAAAGCTTTCTCTGTATCAAGTGAGATTACTACTTCTAATTTAGAAGTAGAGTGATGAGAAGCTATGACATTTAACTGTCTACGGACATTGTAAACAACTGACGGCCTTTAATAAAACTTAGCCAGCACCTTAACATCCACGTTTAAAGAGATATACTAGATCTGTATGAGTGTGGTCGGAATCCTAAACAATAACTGACTTCCTAGAGTTATTGAATAAGGAAACAGTGGCTCTGCCATGACCTTAAAAAGGCCGTTCATGCTGGAAAGCCCTTCAATGTGGCTGAATCACAACAATGAGTGTACCAAAACTCCTCCATAGTGCTGGAAAAGACTCAGTAGCTATGTTTACATGCACAAAATTTCACAATCAGATTAAACTGTATTTGGATTAAATAATCGGATTGGACCATTTACATGGGCACACAATCAATCTGATCATAATATGATCATAATGTGCGTTTTTATTCACCTGGCTTTATTCAGAATATAACCACTCAGACATGCACAATTATCCCCTAAAAAACACAGAAGTACTTCCGTCTTTGCTAAAAAAACAAAAATAGTAAAGAAATTAGTATTATATGAGTTTGTTTGTCTTCTGAGTGCCCAGGCTGGACATGTACGATGTTCTAATTACGGTTGAAATGTTAATGAGTAAGTAACAAATTTGAGCTTTTTTATTTTTTTGAATAGAAAGGTTTATCGGGAGCCCGACAGTTTTACTTCCAGATGTATTTGCAGCACTCACCAACGTGGAAATCACATTAACTTCAGGCACACAAGCGCACTTGGGTCAGTTTGCCACATTCAGAATAACTTGAGCCTAACAAGCGTTTATACGCACGTTGATCGGATTATCAGTTGGCATAAACCACCCCTCTCATTCAGAATAAAATTTAATTCCGATTGTGCTTAATCGGATCATCATATTCCAATTGGTTTGTTTATATGACGTTTTTTTTATTCTGATCGGCCCTTTATTACGATTACGTTTGCCCATGTAAACATAGCTACTGCAAGTTATCGCAAAACGCTGGATTGCAGTTGTTGCTGCTAAGGGTGGTCCAACCAGTTATTAGGTTCATCGTCACTTTTTCACACAGGGCCAATGAGATTTGGATATTTTTTCTCTTCCTTAATAATAAAAACCTTAATTTGAAGGATTTCCCCTTAAAAAGTAACCCGATCTTTTGTGTTTGTGTTGTTTTTGACTAATATTTAAATTGGTTTGATGTTCTGAAACACTTAATTGTGACAAATATGTAAAAAAAACCACAACAAGAAATCAGGACGGGGGCAAACAGTTTTTCACATCCTGTATAACTTGTCTAACTGTCAGAGGGGATTTTTACCATTTGCAGCTCCTGCTTTAGCCCCTGCTTTCAACTATTTACAGAGTTCTCAGCAATATAGAGAAACTGGTCTTGGATCAGTCAAGCTTAGGGTTTTTGTCAGAATCATATCAGAATAAGAAATACTTTAATAATCCCAGAGGGTGTTAAACGCTCCAGATATACAAACACATATACAACATTCCACCCAAAAAATCGAAATATATACATACATATGTAACTATATATATATATATATATATATATATATATATATATATATATATATATACAGATCTAAAAAGGTAATTTGACCAAATAACCGTGAATCATTCCAAGTAGCTCACCTTCTTGTTGTTCTCACCCCCTTTTTTCAGTTTCAACTATTTTTTTTCCACATATACAATAATTCTAACCCTTCCTTGTCTATACATCAACTAAGCAAAAAACAACACAACATATGTTTGATTGGCTAGTGAACACTCCAAAAGCTAATATTTATCAATCCGACGCATGTAATCCCAGCATTTCTTTTTGGGGTGCACTTCAAGTTTAGGGTGCCACATGCTGAGGAGGATTCATTTGAACCCGATCGCCTGACACTGATTCAATCTTTCCTGAAATAGCACGGTCAATTTAAATATAAAATTAATTTTGTGCTTCAGACCCGCTGGCTCTTCTTGTCATTTGGATGCCATCGGGATGAGGTGTCTGGTGGGTGATTCTTATTGTTCTTAGAGTGAACCTGTTTGATCTCATCCTGTTTGATCTCCTGTTTGATCTCCTGCTCTGTCGGTGTGGGGAGGCATCGCTCCCCACACCGACAGAGCAGCCGAACAACAAAGCAGCTGCCCTGCGGTGCTGATAGCTGGTGTGTAGGCGGGGAAATAAGTTCGCGCTGGCCCGGTGCGACCGGCACTACATCTACAGACAGGAAGAAGCTGCACTGTGCTGCTGCTGCTGAGGGGAGCTTTTATTCAGAGACGACATTTCTTCCCATCTCCGAAATGCTTTCCATATATCCCTTCATGGCACCAGTTCTGCTAACAATTCTCTTTGGTAAGTTTTTTAAAAATACTGACAGAAACCAATTCAGGCGTACTTCGCAGGAGGAGGTTTCCCTCTCGTGTTTGTAGCGGAGCTTCTGCCAGGACGGGTGACTGACTCACGGTCTACACGCGGACGTGACTTTCTCTCCCAGCCAAGACTCCTGCTGCCGTTGCTGCGTGTTGATAGACAATGAGGAAGTACCAGGAATTTTCCTGTATTTATTTATAGAGCATAGCTATGGAGAAGGGATCCCTAGAAAAAGGCTTAATATAAGATTACTGAAATAAAATGTAAAGATGGCTGCAATGGAGGATAACAGATAGAAAACAAGCTTAAAAAGGCGAAACAGGGTAGAGTGAAGGATTTAAGTCACACTTCTGAGTTGGGGGGGGGGGGGTGAGTGGCTAAGTTAGTGTTACATTTATTAAAGGCCTGCACAGTGGAGCAGTGGGTATCATTGTTGCCTTGCAGCAAGAAAGTCCTGGTTTCGAGTTGTACCCTTCTCGAGTCGTACCCCTCTCTATCTGCATGTAGTTGCATGTTCTCCCTGTGCATGCGTGGGTTCTCTCCAGGTACTCCGGCCTCCTCCCATAGTCCAAAAATCTGACTGTTAGGTTAATTGGTCTCTCTAAATTCTCTTTAGGTGTGAGTGTGTGCGTGAATGGTTGTTTGTCCTGTTTGTCTCTGTGTTGCTCTGCGATAGACTGGCGACCTGTCCAGGTGTACCCCGCCTCTCGCCCATCGACAGCTGGAGATAGGCACCAGCACCCCTCGTGAGCCCAAAATGGATGGATGGATTGATTTTAAGGTTTTGGCTTTGTGGGGAAAGATTTCCCTCAGGATGATGATAGTGTTTGTGAAAAAGTCAATGTTGTGATTGATCATAAAAACAGCATAAATTATGACTATCAGAAAACATTTTTAGAAGGTGAATTTTGGGAAAGACTATTACTGACGAGTCAATATTAACTGGTCTAACAGTCGCTTGTAAATTTCATGAGTCGCAGTTTTTTGGGCTTGTTTCTGAAAGTGAAATTGTTTATTTGGGCTCTAAAATAAGTGACGATAAACACGACTTAGACTGACATAGGCGCCAACGGGAGTAAATGCAGTCTCAGCACATGCAAACTGTGCTAAACAGTCTCTTTCAAAGTTTTAAGCTCCTGCCCCAGTTGCAAGCAAAGTGTAAGACTCTAAAATGACCTGGAAATTTAAAACCTTTTTGCAGGCTTTAAAAAAAAACATTGTATGAACGTGGATATAATCAGCATGCACAAATATACAAAGAAACTAGAAAAATTTGCATTTCCTGCGAAAATGCACTGTGAATGCAGTAAGCTGAATGATTGAGCAAAAGATGCAGAAGATCTTTGAAGAAGAGAAAAAATAGCTGAAAAGCATTGCAAAAGTTGAAAAAGTTGAAGAAGTTGAAAAAGTTGAAGAATTTGAACATGAAAGAACAATAGCTGAATGATTAGAAGAAGAAAAAACTGAGGGAATGGCACCAAACATTTCCTAACTCATTCTAAACACTGAATCGTTTAACAAAGCAGAAGTAGAATTTCAAACTTGAATATACTGTAGCCATATGTGGGCCTGCTTTTCTAGGAGTATAAGGGGTTTCGCCCCCATTGAAAAGCATTGGATGTTTGACACCTCCTAACTTGGAGATGCTTTATGCGACGAGGCCCAAATTTATTGTGGAGCATTCTGTATAAAGGAGGTACAGACTCTGTAAAGCAGAAGTTTGTAGGACCTTCCTAGAGCTACTTCCGGTTAGCAACATGCTAACCATTAGCCGCTAACAGGGTTGTGTTCAGTATCACCGTGTGATTGTACTCTGTTAGTTTGGTCCAAATCCTGTACTGGGAAGTGCCTCAAAAAGGGTGCCAATACTTAATGTCACAAAAAGGTCACCAAAGGTCATGGGTCAGATTGGCCTCCTTTAGCAACTCAGCCTCACCACATCTTGGCCCAGAACTCAACATTTGACCAAAATGGCGTGTAGCGCCATTTCCCGCAGGTGGGTGGTGCTGTATTGGCCAATTGGGTCGTCTCTGGGCATCATGCCAGGTCCTGTTGGAAGCAAAGGCCCAATAGGAAAGCATGTGAAATCCAAAATGGGACAGAAAAGTGAGACATGGCTGAAAGTCACTTGAAAATTTTAAAATGTCAAGAGGAAGTGACTGTGCGAATTTCAGATTCCTACATTAATCACAGCAACTGCGGTGAGCGTCGAAAGTTGCCATTCTATCTCAATGGAGCCTCTCCCTCTGGCCCTCAGAGTTCCGTCGTCATGGAAACTCACTGACACACCTGCAGCAGGCCAGTCTACCGAAGTGCAGACACTTTGCTCAAAATATGTCCCATTGGGTTATAATGGAGAACTTTGCCTCACACAACGCTCCATATCTCCTGATCCGTAAATGGTAGAGACGTATTTTTTTCTGCGTTTATTTCTTAACGGATAGGGGAAGAAGACTTGCTATCGGTTTTTGCTGGAAATATTTTAATAAAGGCGTAAGAAATTATGATATAAAGGGGATTTTTAAGGAATTTAAAAAATCCTCTAAAACCGGTCCCGAACAAATCGCTCTAGCTGAAAAGTATAAGAGATATCAAAATAATTCTTTCACTGTGAGTATCAGCAGGCTTTTGAGGACTATGTTGCTCATTTTTATGTTTGTACAAAAATCGGTGTAGGTACAGCGACGATGTAAAAAAGTGGATCATTTGGAAAAATTTAGCTCTAAAGCATTTTCCGGATTTTGCACATTCACTACTGCCGAACAAATTGTTCCTGCGGCAAAACCGTAACAGTTATCCAAAAAATTTATTTTTTGTGAGTGCCAGAAGGGTTGGGACATTCATGTGTGAAAGTCTCATTTCTGTACATTAAACGGTTTAGGAGTAGCGACGATGCGAAAACGTGTGATGTTTTGGATTTTCAGACGTCATTTTTCAAAACCGCTCCATAGGAAATGAATGGGGGTGGTTTCGGGTTTGTGTCGCTCTGAGGTGATTTGCGAAAAATCTATAAATGCTACACCAATGAGGGTTACATTTCCTGAATCCAGACAAAAATGCCTACGTTTTGATGTATAATTTATGTGGATAGGTTGAAAATTGAGCGAGTGAGAAGAAGTTGTTCGGAGAAGAAGAATTTGTTGAATTTCTAGAGTGTGCACTCTATAACTGCCTCCTTGACGACCATAGCAACGCATGTTATTTGCTGAATTTCTTGAAAAGCCAAAATTATTTTAAGGAGGTACTATATGAAAATGGTAAAATATATGAAAAAGCTGAAATATACCATAATAGCTGAAAGATATCACTACATTTTAAAAGTTGAATGGCGTTTCTAGCTGAAAGTAGGCTGGAGCAGTAAGCTGTCAAAAAGCAGATGAAATGAGCGGAATTTTAGTGAATTACATTCATTTTCTATGGGAGAAAAAAAAGCTGAAAATATGCAGAAAAAGCTGAATATTTTAAAAAGTTGAAAAGTTATAAGTACAAAAAGATATAGCCATCGATTCCAGAAGAAGCTGAATAGTTTAAAAGTTGAATGGTTGAAATCGGAGAAAAACTGTAGGAGGAGAAGCGAATCAAACTTTAAACAGTAAAAAGGCGAAAGAGGATCTCAATAACTGTGAATGCCTACTGCATTCACAGTAATTACTGTGAATGCAGTAGGCATTCACAGTTATTGAGATCCTCTTTTTTAAAGTTTGATTCGCTGTAGGTGTGAGTGAGTTTCCATGACGACGGAACTCTGAGGGCCAGAGGGAGAAGCTCCATTGGGATACAATGGCAACTTTCGACGCCCGCTGCAGCGGCTGTGATTAATGTAGGAATCTGAAATTCGCACAGTCACTTCCTCTTAACATTTTTAAATTTTCAAGTGACTTTCAGCCATGTGTCACTTTTCTGTCCCATTTTGGATTTCACATGCTTTCCTATTGGGCCTTTGCTTCCAACAGGATCTGGCATGATGCCCAGACACGACATAATTGGCCAATACAGCACCACCCACGTATGGGAAATGGCGCTACTGACCATTTTGGTCAAATGTTGAGTTCTGGGCCCAGATGTGGTGAGGCTGAGTTGCTAAAGGAGGCCAATCTGACTCATGACCTTTGGTGACCTTTGGTGACATTAAGTATTGGCACCCTTTTTGAGGCACTTCCCAGTACAGGATTTGGACCAAACTGACAGAGTACACTCACCTGCTGATACTGAACACAACCCTGTTAGCGGCTAACTGTTAGCATGTTGCTAACCGGAAGTAGCTCTAGGAAGGTCCTACAAACTTCTGCTTTACAGAGTCTTTACCTCCTTTATACGGAATGCTCCACTATAAATTTGGGCCACGTCACGTAAAGCATCTCCAAGCTAGGAGGTGTCAAACATCCAATGCTTTTCAATGGGGGCGAAACCCCTTATACTCCCTAGAAATGCAGGCCCACATATGGCTACAGTATATTCAAGTTTGAAATTCTACTTCTGCTTTGTTAAATGATTCAGTGTTTAGAATGAGTTAGGAAATGTTTGGTGCCTTACCCTCAGTTTTTTCTTCTTCTAATCATTCAGCTATTGTTTTTTCATGTTCAAATTCTTCAACTTTTTCAACTTCTTCAACTTTTTCAACTTCTTCAATGCTTTTCAGCTATATTTTCTCTTCTTCAAAGATCTTCTGCATCTTTTGCTCAATCATTCAGCTATCTGCATTCACAGTGCATTTTCGCAGGAAATGCAAATTTTTCTAGTTCTTTATTCTTCTTATGGGATATTCTTCCAAATGCGTTTTTACTGTTTAAAGTTTGATTCGCTTCTCCTCCTACAATTTTTCTCCGATTTCAACCATTCAACTTTTAAACTATTCAGCTTCTTCTGGAATCGATGGCTATATCTTTTTGTACTTTTAACTCTTCAACTTTTTAAAATATTCAGCTTTTTCTGCAAATTTTCAGCTTTTTTCTCCCATAGGAAATGAATGTAATTCACTAAAATTCCGCTCATTTCAGCTGCTTTTTGACAGCTTACTGCTTCAGCCTACTTTCAGCTAGAAACGCCATTCCACTTTTAAAATGTAGTGATATCTTTCAGCTATTATGGTATATTTCAGCTTTTTCATATGTTTTACCATTTTCATATAGTACCTCCTTAAAATAATTTTGGCTTTTCAAGAAATTCAGCAAATAACATGCGTTGCTATGGTCGTCAAGTGGCAGTTGGTAGAGTGCGCACTCTAGAAATTCAACTAATTCTTCTACTCCGAACAACTTCTTCTCACTCGCTCAATTTTCAACCTATCCACATAAATTATACATCAAAACGTAGGAATTTTTGTCTGGATTCAGGAAATGTAACCCTCATTGGTGTAGCATTTATAGATGTTTCGCAAATCACCTCAGAGCGACACAAACCCGAAACCTCCCCCATTCATTTCCTATGGAGCGGTTTTGAAAAATGACGTCTGAAAATTCAAAACATCACACGTTTTCGCATCGTCGCTACTCCTAAACCGTTTGATGTACAGGCATGAGACTTTCACATATGAATGTCCCAGCCCTTCTGGCACTCACAAAAAAGGAATTTTGTGGATAACTGTTACGGTTTTTCCGCAGGAACAATTTGTTCGGGAGTAGCGAATGTGCAAAATCCTGAAAATGCTTTAGAGCTGCATTGTTCCACATGATCCACTTTTTTACATCGTCGCTGTGCCTACACCGATTTTTGTACAAACATAAAAATGAGCGACATAGTCCTCAAAAGCCTGCTGATACTCACAGTGAAAGAATTAATTTGATATCTCTTATACTTTTTCAGCTAGAGCGATTTGTTCAGGACCGTTTTTAGAGGATTTTGGAAATTTCTTAACAATTCCCTTTAGATCATAATTTTTTACGCCTTTATTAAAATATTTCCAGCAAAAACCGATACCAAGTCTTCTTCCCCTATCCGTTAAGAAAGAAACGCAGAAAAAATTACGTCTCTACCATTTAGGGATCAGGAGATATGAAGCGTTGTTCGGGGCAAAGTTCTCCATTATAATCCAATGGGACTTATTGTGAGCAAAGTCTCTGCACTTCGGTAGACTGGCCGCTGCAGGTGTGTGAGTGAGTTTCCATGACGACGGAACTCTGAGGGCCAGAGGGAGAGGATCAATTGAGATAGAATGGCAACTTTCGACACTCACCGCAGTTGCTGTGATTAATGTAGGAATCTGAAATTCGCACAGTCACTTCCTCTTGACATTTTAAAATTTTCAAGTGACTTTCAGCTATGTGTCATTTTTCTATCCCATTTTGGATTTCACATGCTTTCCTATTGGGCCTTTGCTTCCAACAGGACCTGGCATGATGCCCAGACACGACCCAATTGGCCAATACAGCACCACCCACCTGTGGGAAATGGCGCTACTGACCATTTTGGTCAAATATTGAGTTCTGGGCCCAGATGTGGTGAGGCTGAGTTGCTAAAGGAGGCCAATCTGACCCATGAACTTTGGTGACGTTTGGCGACATTAAGTATTGGCACCCCTATTTGAGGCACTTCCCAGTACAGGATTTGGACCAAACTGACAGAGTACAATCACCCGGTGATCCTGAGCACAACCATGTTAGCGGCTAACGGTTAGCATGTTGCTAACTGGAAGTAGCTCTAGGAAGCTCGGACAAACTTCTGCTTTTCAGAGTCTGTACCTCCTTTATACAGAATGCTCCACAATAAGTTTGGGCCTCGTCACGTAAAGCATCTCCAAGTTAGGAGGTGTCAAACATCCAATGCTTTTCAATGGGGGCGAAACCCCTTATACTCCCTAGAAATGCAGGCCCACATATGGCTACAGTATATTCAAGTTTGAAATTCTACTTCTGCTTTGTTAAACGATTCAGTGTTTAGAATGAGTTAGGAAATGTTTGGTGCCTTTCCCTCAGTTTTTTCTTCTTCTAATCATTCAGCTATTGTTCTTTCATGTTCAAATTCTTCAACTCTTTCAAATTCTTCAACTTTTTCAACTTCTTCAACTTTTTCAACTTCTTCAATGCTTTTCTTTCAATTTTTTTTCTTCTTCAAAGATCTTCAGCATCTTTTTCTCAATCATTCAGCTATCTGCATTCACAGTGCATTTTCGCAGGAAATGCAAATTTTTCTAGTTATTGTTGTCGGTGTGAAAGCTCAGAATTAGAGGCATGTGAGAGAGAGTGAAAAAATTAACAGTAAAACGTGTGACTTTATTGAAATGTAAGATTAGTATTAATTTATATGTATATGGGTAATACCATGTCTATCTTTTTTTAACAGGCAAAAAAAATATTTCGGCATGAAAACAGGTATTTATTTACACATTTGTTCACACATTGTGTAAACATCAGGCTGTTATGATTAGTGATTTAGCCATTATTGGCCAGAGTTTAACATTTTATGGCACCAGCATGTTTTCCTTCCAATTCTGAAAAGTACTTGAAAAACAAAAATAATTTTTGTACAAGCATTTATTGCAAAATTGCATATTAAAATGCCCAAATAGGCTTTTACACATTCAGAAATAAAAGGATAAAATATGCGATGAATTTGTGATTAATCTTGAGTTAATTGCGATTAATTGCGATACATTTTTTTTACTGTTTGACAGCCCTACTAAATATATAATATTATTTAACAGAATCTACTCCATCTTCTTGTTATTTTTCATCTGTGGAGGCTGCTGAGTCATTCTGACAGCACATTAAGCTTCAGTAAACAGTAATCTCATTACTGGAAGTACACTATTGAAACACAAAATGTATCTGCTGTTGGTATTGGTTTCAAATGTTCCATTGTTTGGAAATGTGACATTTGACAATGGGTCTTTTACTCAATTTATTACTTTGTAGATATGTGTTGTTGTTTTATTTTTCAAAATTTTATGATAAAAATGCCAGAATGTAAACAGCATTTCATATTTTGGTATGTCTGAATACATGATTTCTTAAACAAATAAATCCAGCAATACAATTAAATAGTAACTCAGTAGCCTACTTAAATTATCTTTTCACCAAATACAATGTTTATCCGTAAAAAAATATTTTAAAGTAACATTACTGTTTCTTGAGTGTCATTTTTGACCAGTTGTTTTAGGACAGTAGTTGTCTTTGATTGTCTCGGCCTGTCTTCAACCAATAAATCTGGATCTCAACTCAAAAATGCCAAACTATCTCTTTAATGTCCAACTAAAGGAAGGGGACAAAGGTAAACGAATGCACTGAGAAAAAGTTCATAGCCCCCTTTCTTTTTCTGTTCTTTCTTGAACCCAACCCCATGGCAACTGTCAGCCAGTACAGTTTTTCTAATAGTTTCTAACAGATGTTACAACTTCATACATCACTGTAACATCTTGTTGACGGACCTCATGTTCTTTAGGTCAATCCAGCCTCTCTGAGATGCTTGAGTGCAATGTACATGAAACCGCTCATGGGACTTATTACTCCGTTCCCGCTCCTACATGCGAACACCCCGGCTGTAGTTATTCTTGGAACAACGCCACTGTAAGTTATTATTGATAATGATATTTTTTTTCATGTGAAAGAGGATGTTTGAATGTGGCCTTTATTTTTCACATCTTTACACTTATTAAAAGCTTTTAAAAAGTTTCTCTAAATAGCTTTTTCCACTTCAAGGGTATGCAATAAAATCAGCCAAACTTACACGCACTGTAACTTTGTTCCTGTTCACCTTGTTTCCTTTCAGAACCACGTCCTGGCTCATGAAGAAGATGAGGCACAGGAAGTGGCCACTGTCTCAAATAGAACCCTTCTGCACACCTACCAGTGTTATGAGAACATCAGTTACTCTTGTCAATGCAACTCTGAGGTATCCAAAATTAATAATGCTGAAACTTTAATTTAATGTTTATCAATGACTTTTTTATGTAGTGCTTGGTTGAAGAATTTCCTAAATTGATTATTTTTTATTATTATGTGGTAATTTCTGAAATTGATTTTTTTAATATTTGTTAAATGTGTGTTAAATTTGTTAAATTGTCTGAAATAAATTCATTCATTCATTCATTCAAACTCAAAGCTATATGTATATATATATATATATATATATATATATATATATATATATATATATATATATATATATATATATATATTATTCAAAACCCTTTCTAATATTCCTTCATTGCTCTTACTTTCTTTTGCTCCACAGGATAAAGGAACTGCGATATGTGAAAGTGAGTATAGGTGGATATAAGATGGATATACATGCCAGCCCTAAACAGTCAGTTATCTTAACAATTTTTTTTTTATTTAATTATTTAATTTATTTTAAAGGTAACTCCCCAAATCAACTTTTTCTGCCAATAAACTGTGAACATTGTTGTCTTATAGTGCTGTCTACATATCCTTAGTTGAAGTGTATGTGTGCCCAAAAAACAGAAAAGGGCGTACGGCAAAAAACATTCAGACTTATAAAAGCATGCGCGCACACACACCAGCACCGAATTTTCCTTTATAGATCACAGCTGGACCTGAACGTTTGCATACCTGGTTCTGCCTCAGATTCTGCCCTCTACATTCAACTATAAATGCTCAATGCAAGTCAACCCCTGAATTTAAGCGTGTATTTAAATGGATCAGCTTTTCATAGTGAAATGGTAACCACAGACAAAAAGCAAAGAAACTGCAAAAAAATTCAGAGAGTAGTTCCTTAAATGTGTAAATCAGAGGTATAAGCACAGATTCTGTCCACATTAAAAGAACTTGCCACTGTCCCCTGTAGGTCATAGCAGAATGCAATGCTCGTAGTCTAAAGCAGCATATTAGCCTGTCATCATCATTGGACAGGGAATATTTGATCCCTAAAACCACGTTCCCTCCTAATTCTCCTCTCTGTAAGGTCTTCCAGCAGTGTCAATATACGAGTGTATTTGACTCTTTACAGTAATTAAAGTAATTACCTCACACCTTGTCATAATTTATCTATTAATCTGTGGTAGGCTACACGTCACACAGGTGATCATCGGGGAAAGAAATGTGATTGTAGAAAACCCAGATAAAATGTTGTGTGGACTTTTATGTTAGATTTAATATGGTTTATAGGCATCTTTTATTTAATTGAGAGGTCCTTATGTAGTTATGTCACCAGTGCAAGCATGAATAACAGGCTAACGCGGTTTTGAATGCTTATAATGAAGTCCATCTATGATTAAAGTCTGAAGACAACATCTGTGCGGAATCATGATGCAGTGTGGCTGCAATTCACCCTTTTACCATCTGCGTTTTTCAATTTCCCGTCTCGGGTACGGTACTCACTGTGAGTACCGTACATTATCACGTCAAGTGTTTTTTTTTTTTTTTTATAGACTGACTTTTGTGTGGAAAGTGACGTCCGCAAGTTTCAGAACCCGTTTTGTGTGTACGCATGCTTTGTAAACAAGGCCTCTGGTGATCATTTTGACAAATTGAGGCACCCAAAGGAGGGCCGGGACGGTCCAGGGGGAATAAAGAGAAAGAGAAAAAAAACACTAGTCAGCCAGCCCGCCCAAACCATGCAGACCCCTGTTCTCGGGGTAGAAGCACGAGAGCCGCACGAGAGCCGCCATGAACCAGGACCGAGACAAGGAGCCGTACACGGAGCCATCCAAGCAGGAATGTAAAATTATACTAAACCCACCCCACCGCTAACATTCCAACAACTCCATCACCACATATAACGATAGATACCCAGGCTGGGTTCACGCCCCCCTCCAATCCCCCCACTAGCAGTCTGTTTGACTGCTGTCTTCTTGCTGCTACCCACTGGATCGGAGTGGTACTGAAGTTTTCCGCACAACTTCCCCTTGGGGCGAGGATGGAGCAGGAGTTAGGGAGTTTGTCCTGCAATTGCTGGGTTGCCAGTTCGATCCACTGCTCCGGCTGTCTCAACCGTGTCCATGCTTGGGCAAGACACGTCACCCGAATTGCATGCTGGCGGTGGTCAGAGGACCTGGTGGCGCTGCTGTATGGCCTCGCATCTGTAAATCTGCCCCAGCTGTGGCTTCTAGCATAGCTCACCACCGTCAGGGTGTGAATGGGTGAATGACTGATTATAGTGTAAAGCGCTTTGGGGTTGTTGGACTACTTAAAGCGCTATACAAGTACACACCATTTACAATTTACCATAAGCCATTGTGCTGTTTTACATAAATGGCCCCTAGCAAATGAAAATGTACCAAAGTTAAAAGCCCCAGGCTTTGGTTTATCCTGGGAAATGCCTAATAATGTTTGATTGAGAGTGAAGCAAACTGTTTTTAATTTCAAGACTTAATTAATTTTGCGACTACGACAACTGCCTGGTTATGTACCCAGCAGTGATGCTGTTCAATTTTGTTTCGGTATACTCAGTCATTAATTAACCCACATTGTAAACCAGGCCAATTTGGAGTTTCAAATGGGAATGTTTTCTCGTTTTTACAGCCAAATGCGCTGGAACTGGCAAACCCAGAGGATCTAGCATCGGAGCAGGTAGGAAACAGCCCAAACATTCAAGTTATATTTCATTTATAAGTTGGGACCCATACAAATGAATAATCCAGACATATTCACAGTCAGATAAGGTGTGAATAATCAATAATAATTAAAAAATAAAAACAATGATCACCACACCTCATGGTTTCACTTCTGTTGTCTGAGACCAATTACTGAAGATGACTGAAACTTTATGTTATTTATAAAAGCAGCAGGAGACTTTTTATGCAGTTAAAAATTCTTATTTGTGAGGATGCATTTTTTTTTTACATCTCATGACTTATGTCACTTTTGCAATCATTGTGTTACTGTCTTATATAATAATTTTTATGTGCATGTTTCTGTTTCTTTGTGTCTTGGTAATAAAAATACTCCTAAGCTCAAAACATGAACTAGTTTGTTTTCACCGATAGTAGAGAAGAACTTAGAAAACAGGTTAAAATGGACATTTGTTACCAGCAGCCAATCGCAAAGACACAAAATGTACTTCTATCTATTTTGCTGAATCAATGAAAAGCATCAATGATAACAGTTTGACTGACATTATAGAACTTACAAAGTGATGGCAAGAGACCAATTAGCTTTGCACTCAATTGGATATTCAACTTAAGAAATCAGTTCAGTACAGCCCAGCTCAGGTCGTTGCTGGATTGTTTTTCTCCTTCTGAAAGACAAAACTATTTAAAGATGACAAGAAAATCTGTTTACTTGCAAGCACTTGAGGTGTGGTTTAACATTTTATGCACAGTGCTGTAGGTGTATTCCAGGATAAGAACATATTACAGTGACACAGGAAAGTATGTCATCAGTAGACATGCTAACTTTACCAATACAAGTTGCAGTAAAAAGTTCTTTTTAGATTGTGCTGCATCACTTGTTACTTGGCTTTACTGACTTCTTTCAAGTAAAAGTATCCAGTTTATAGTACATTTTAACTTTAAGATGGATTTATTTACTTGAACTTTATTTGCAAAGTACACATCCATTGTTAATTCACTGTCTAACTCTTATCTTATTCAGGGACATCAGGATACCACTTGCCACTGTTGGCTCTGTGTGTTCTGCTGTTAGTCATTCGTTGAACCACCAGCAGGTATCCTTACTGACCTACGTTTATGTTTAGACTATAAAAATCGTATTTCTAATACATTTTGCTTTAAAGATAATTGCTGTTGTTTGCATGCAGACATCTTCTGCACGAACGGACAGTCGGTCCCACCTTGATGAGGTCGTGGCAGCAGATTCCTTCAGGATGTTGTTTTATTTTTCTTTTCAACACTATGTTAGGATTTTCTCAACACCCACAAATATAGAAAAAAATAACTTTTTTTTTTTACCTTTTATGTATCATTGCCCTCTGGAATGTCCAAAATATGCTGGGCTGTATAACCACTTTCAAGATTTCCAGAGAGCCTATGACCTTATGTTACATCAATGAAAGGAAGTGTTTTGAAATCCAACATAAATTGTTAAAGCTGAAAACTGCCAGTTCAACCCGACAAAGCTAATCTGAAACTGGTGTTTTAATCCATTCACAAGTTATGCTCTGCTTATATACCTTTTTTTCTTGATTGGTGCTTTAGGTTAATACTTGGGGGAGTGGTGGCCTAGTGGTTAGAGAGCCCCGCTACAAAGGTCTTCGGTTCAAAACTGTCTGTCACTCTGAGTGACCCTTGACCACAGATTTCTACCTGTACGCCACTGAATGTGACAGCACACTGCTCCCTAATGGTGGGATAATTTCAGGGACAAATGTACATGTTATGGGACTGTGAAGGGAAGTGTTTACTTTAACAGAATTTTAATTAAGCTTGAATGACGTTTATTTGTTTAGGTATGTTGTGTGTTTAAAAAAAGGTTCTTTGTTTCCTGTTACCCCAATGTAGTTTCTCCTGCAGCTACGGTGGACAAAGAAACCTGGACACAACTAGGGCTGGGCAATATTTCAAGATTTTAAAAATACCGCAATTTTTTAAAAAGAGATATAAGATGAGACTACATCTCTTCTATTGAGATGGTCTATGTTGCCTTAGAATTATATTTTATGTATTCTCAGGGTTTCTGCTACATGTATGTGATCCTGGCGCATCGGTACACCAAAATGAAAGCAGCCACACCTTCAGAATGAATTCAAAGATATGTTAAAACAATGTAACGCATATGATATAGCATAGCTATTGTAGATTTGCACACTTATTCTAATCATAATCAGAGTGTGAAATGAAGTTAAACATCATGAAATATTACAATTTACTTTATTTAGAAAAACAAACCCCTGCTGTCTCGCTGTGAAGCTGCTAGTGTCTCAAGCCACTGGTGGCTACTGGGCGCTGCGCTGCACTTGGTGGTCCATCAACTTTTAAACAAAGCGACTAGAAACAAGTCTAGTGACTATTCTCTGTGGTTTTTTTTGGCAATTTAGCAGTTTCATGTGAAAGCAGCGATCTGTCTACCGTTACCGTCTCACAACAGCAGCTAGAGCTGCGTGAATTCGTCCTATTCCCTCAGCACTGTCTCACAGGCACACGCAGCTGCCTCTTTTCTCTGAAAACTCTTGAATCACTTATTTAAAAAAATCCTAGAGGAAACTGTATTCCAGTTGGTTATTTTTCAGCTGTTTCTCATATTTATCTACAGCTGTTTGTTAAACAATGCACCTGTGAGACATTTGGGATAAAGGTTTGATTCAGAGACACCTTTTTATAATTACTTTATGAAAAGAAAAACACATCGAGATAAATATCATATATAGGTATTCGGCCTAAGAATATCGAGATATTATTTTTGGTCCATATTAGCCAACCCTATACCAAACTAAAACTTTCCCAGGTTATGTGTTTTTCCAACAACAATGAGGTGAATAGCTTAACTGAATTATTTAACTGAAGATGAAGATGAATCACTGATACTAGAGCAAAATAAGATAATGTCCAAATCCAGCTGCTTGCAGCAAGGCAAGGCAAATTTATTTGTATAGTACATTTCAGTACAAGGACAACGCAAAGTGCTTTACATGATTAAAACGTAGGAAAATAAAAACAGAAAAAAAGCATGTAAAAAACTGGAATAAAATGTTGGAGAATTTAAACAAAATAAAACATAGGAAAATGGAAACTAAAAGCAAATAAGATGAGATAAGATAGACTTTATTGATCTCACAGTGGAGAAATTCATGTGTTACATTTGCTCAATAATCAAAAGAAGGTGCCAAAAGGAGGAAAAGGTGCATGAGGTATATACAGTGCGTCCACATATATACAGTGGATCGAGAGAAAAAAAAAAATAAAGCAGAGATGTAAGATGACTTATGTACATTTAAGGTGACTTATATACATATGGATTTGACGTTGTACATTAAAGTGGTACCAGGTAAAGAACAACACTGAGGTACAGCTGGAGATGCTTATTTAACAGGATTATTGCACAGGTTATTGCACAAGTTATAACAGTTATAGTGCAGCATTGTAAAGTCTGATAGCAGCAGGGATGAATGACCTGCGGTAGCGCTCCTGTCTACAAACAGGGTGTATAAGTCTGTCACTAAAGGAGCTGCTCAGCTCCTCTACAGTCTGGTGCAGGGGGTGAAAGGTGTTGTCCATGTGAGCTTGGAAAACACCCTCCTCTCAGCCACTTCCTCCACAGAGTCCAGAGTGTAGCCCAGGACAGAAGTGGCCCTTCTCACCAGCTTATTCAGCCTCTTTCTGTCCCGCTCTGCGCTGCCAGGGGCCCAGCAGACGACAGCATAGAGGGCTGAGGCCACCACAGAGTCATAGAAGGTTTTAAGCAGAGGCCGGCTCACACCTAAGGACTTCAGCCTCCTCAGGAGGTGGAGGCGGCTCTGGCCCTTCTTGTGCAGGACGTCGATGTTATGAGTCCAGTTCAGTTTATTATTGACGTGAACGCCCAAATATTTAAAACTCTCCACAGTTTCTATGTCCTGCCCCTGGATGTTCACGGGAGTGTGAGGTGGGGGTCTCCTCCTGCAGTCGATCACCATCTCCTTAATGATTTTAAAAGCAGTTGGCCTATAAACTTAAACTAATGATGTTTCAGTAAAACAGTTTAACTAGAACAGTCAAAGTCAATTCTAAACAAATATGTTTTTGATCAGTTTAAGCACTTCTACAGTTTTCTGGATGTTTGTTCCAGATAAGTGGAGCATAGGAACTAAATGCTGCTTCTCTGTGTTTGGTTCTGGGTTTGTAGAATAGACCTGAGCCAGAAGAGCTTAGTGGTCTGGAGGGTTGATGCACTGATAATAAGCCTGTGATGTATTTAGGTGTTAAGCCATTCAGGGATTTATACACTAACAGGAGTATTTTAAAGTCTATTCTCTGAGATACAGGGAGCCAGTGTAAGGACTTTAGAACTGGGGTGATGTGCTCTACTTTCTTAGTCTTAGTGAGGACGCAGGCAGCAATGATCTGGATCAACTGCAGCTGTCTGATCGACTTTTTTGGCAGACCTGTGAAGACGCTGTTGCAGTAATCGATTCAACTAAAGATAAATGCATGGATGAGTTTATGAAGATCCTACGGAGACGTTAGTCCTTTAATCGTGGAAATGTTCTCCAGGTGATAGAAAGCTGACTTAGTAACTCTCTTTGTGTGCCTCTGAAAGTTCAGGTCTGAGTACATCAAGACACCAAGATTTCAGCTCTGATCTGTGGTTTCTAGCTGTTGTGACTGAAACTGTGTGCTAACTCCTGATCAATCTTACTTTGGAACAAAAATTACTACTTCAGTTTTTGTTTTTATTCAGCTGAAGAAATTATGGCACATCCATGTATTGATTTGTTCTGTGCCAATGCTCCAATAGGTTTATGGTCACCTGGTGATATTGTAATGTATAGTTGTGTGTCGTCCGCATAGTTTTGGTAGCTGATCTTGTTGCTTATAATCTGAGCTAAGAGGAACATGTAGATATTGAATAGGAGCAGCCCCAAGATGGAACCTTGTGGGACCCCGCATGTAATTTTTGTATTCTCTGATGTAAAGTTACCTACTGACACATAAGAGTCGCTGTTCTTCAAGTAAGATTTAAACCAGTCAAGTGTTGTGCCAGAAAGACCAGTTTTCCAGACGCTCTAATTAAATTGAGTGATCAACCCTATCAAATGCTGCCCTGAGGTCCAAAAGTACTAGCACTGTGGTTCTTCCTGTATTAATACGGATGTCATTGAACACCTTGATGGGGCCGCCTCAGTACTGGGGTGAGCACGAAAACCTGACTGGAAAATGCCAAAGTAGCCGGTCACTGTTAAAAAGGTATTTAACTATTTAAACACAGCTTTTTCAGTAATCTTACTGATGGAGGGGGGGTTTGAGATGGGCCTGTAGTTCTGCAGTAGCAACTTGTCCAAATTGCTCTTTTTCAACAATGGTTTAGTAATTGCAGTTTATAAGGCCTGGGCGAATACACCTGATCAAAGGAATGTGTTTATTATTTGAATCAAATCAGGCGCTATGACAGGCAAAACTTTCTTAGCCTGTGGGTAAAATATCAAGACAGCAGGAGCTGATGAACAATTTGTTCTAAACCTTTGTAGTTTATTTAGCAGAATTGGGACATTTAAGCAGAATTAGCTCTAACTGGAGACAGTATTGAATATAGAGTTAAATCACCAAAAAGTGGTCTGTGGTCACCACCTGCAGAACCACTCCTTTATTGGGGGGAGGGGGGGAAGAGTCTTGGTCATTGTCTCTATTCCATTTGCACAACAGCAGGTGAAACTGATTGTCAAACAGTGTTGCTTCTTAAGTGAACAGTTTGATTTCACAGAAGTGTGACTGACCTGGAGTTACATTGTGTTGTTTAAGTGTTCCCTTTATTTTTGAGCAGTACATACACACACATGCGCGCGTGCACTAACACACACACACACAAACATATATATATATATATATATACACTTCATATATATCTTCAAGGCTAAATTCATAAAGGTGACAAGTTCTCTCTAGAGATCTAAAATTGTTTCCAGAGTTCATTTGCAATAACAATGACCTTAGAAGTTTTCTGCTTGCTCAAAAGAGTCACGGACGTACAGTAGTAGACATTGTTAGTCTTATTTTCACTGAGCCACTGCATTTTTTGTGAAAGGCTTTATTGACAGGCAGTAGCCTATTTTACCTCAAGACTCATGTATATACTCAGGAAAATGAGAAGGTTTATTGAATTTACTTAAAAATAGATAAGAGACAGATAAAAGTGTGAAATCATAATGAGTGAACCTTAAACGCTGTTGTCTCATGTGTACTTCCTGTTGACAGATTAGAAATGTGATACAAAAAACAATCACTTCCTCAAAATACTTTCATTCATAAAAACAGACAATTGTCAAATATTGTTAGTTAGCCAAGATACTAAATCTGAATCCTGATAGTGCCTAGGGATTCATAATCACTGATAAACACTCTTATCCAACTAAGTGATCCACATAGATGAACACAAAAGGAACAGATTATTGGTGGTTTAGTTTAGTTTCACTTAATAGTTCTGATGAGGTCTTCCTAATCGCCTCCTCAAATAATAGTTTAAGCCATTACAATCACCGGCCACTTCATTAGACACACTTGTTCAGTTGCTTGTTGAAAAATAACTATTTGACTGTCCTGTATCTGGCTGCTGTTTTTTTATTTATTTATTTACTTTTTGTTAAAGTGACAGAAATCCTTTAATTAGAAAGATGCCTGTTTTTCATGTGTTGGAGAGTGTTGACACATTTCTCCTGACTTTAACAACTAATGGTGATCACTATCGCAGTGATCAGTAATTACGTGGGTTGAGGAACTGAAAGGAAATGAGTCAAAGGTTATTTGTTTCTATGCAGATAATGGTTGCTTGAATGACCTCTGTATTCCTACATGTTTTAATCAGAAAGAGATTAATTTACTCAAAGCACTTCCCTTTTATTGTGTTTTGTGTGAACTTATTTTATTGCTTTCACAGATTTTGTACCCTGTATTAGTTTTTAATCTAGAAATGAATTCTGCTTCCTGCTTTGCTTGTTATGCATCTTTGAATGGTTGGATAAATAGATTTCTTGATTTCCCTGCCCTTATAGTTTTTTATGTTATGAATGTATATATTTCTGTTTGGATTTTTAGATGCTGTAGCTACATTTGGCATGAGGCCTTCTGGATCCTGCATGACAAGCCTCATTGTAATGACTGTGTTTACTGTTATAGCTATAAACAGAGGCAGTGCATTTACCCAATTTACCCAACACTTGATTGTTAACAATGTGTCCTTCGCGTGAAGTTTAAATGCTATGTCGAAAAAAAAATTAGAATACAGTGAATGTCTTCTATTGTTTTTTTATGAGACATTTTTCTACCAATAAAAACGATGACCTTCAAGAGCAGGCAAATAAAGCTTAAAGGCATGTTTTGGGAAGCAGTTCTCAGTGTTGGATGCAATTTAGCATTTTTTGTGCAAAGCAAAAGCTAGAGGGTGGCAGGTCATATTTCAATTTTTTTTTTAACACAGAACAAATATGATCATGAAGACCAAGCAGACAGGTCAGGAAGAACGTTGTGGAGAACTGTAGAGCATTAAGAAGAGAATGAGCTGAGGGTCTCGTGGTAACTGGAGGAGCCATAGATGTCCACGTCTCAGGTTGGATGAGTAAGTCAGCGCTTTTCATGCACTCCACTAATTTAATGATTATTAAACCACGATAAGGAAGTCTTTGTTAAAAGAAACCAGAAGAAGTTCTGTTTGTTGTTTGTGTCAAGCCATTTATTGGAGACTACAGACATAGAGATGAAGGTGCTGTGGTCTGATGAGACTAAAATGTAAGTTTTTGGCCAGTATGCTAAATTCTATGGACATCTATATAAACTTACACCGCACCCTGAAAAAGCTATCCCCTTAGTAAAACTTGGTTGTGACAGCATCATGCTTGCTTAAAAGAGTCACTAGCATATAGCAGTAGACATTTTTACACTTATTTTCACTGAGCCACAGCATTTTTTTTGTCAAAGGCTTTAGTGACAGGCAGTAGCCTATTTTACCTCAAGACTCGTGTACCTGTAGGTACAGGTACCTGTAGGATACCTGAAAAGGATATAGATAGTACTCAGGAAAATGAGAAGGTTTATTGAAGTTACTTAAAAAAATAGATAAACAGACAAAAGCCTTTTTAATGAGTGTGAAATCATAATGAGTGAAACTTAAACGCTGTTGCTGTCATGGTTTACACGGTTCTGGGTTTTTGTATTCACAGTATTTAACCTCCTCTCATTTCTCCACTCCCTGTTGGTTTCTCTGCTTTGTTCTGCTCTGCTTCCTGTGCAACTCCTGTGCCCACTGCTGCTGCCTGTCACCTTGCCTCATCGCTTCCTTGTGTTCCACCCCAGGTTTATGTTTTGTTTTTTGCTCCTGAGTTCTCCAGTTTTTTTTTTTTGTTGTTGTAAGTTTTTGGATTTTCGTTATTAAACTCACTAGTAACCGCTCCCTGCCTTGGTCTATCTGCGTTTGGCTCCAACCACCAACCTAAACCATCAAACATGACAGTTATCTCATGTGCACTTCCTGTTGACAGATTAGAAATGTGATGCAAAATATGTTCATTCATAAAAACAGACAATTGTTAAGCATTGTTACTTAGAAAGCCAAGATGCTAAATCTGAATCCTGATAGTGCCTATGGATTCATAATCACTGATAAGGTCAGGTGTGTGGAGGCAGGGAAACAGCTCTGTCGGATGTGCTCTGTGTTCCTAGTTTTAGTGAGAACAGGAGCAGCAGCATTCTGGATCAGCTGCAGTTTTCTGATTGATTTTCTGGGCAGACCTGTGAAGATACCGTTGCAGTAATTAATGCGACTAAAGATAAACACATGGATGAGTTTCTCTAGATCTCGTTGGGACATCAGTCTTTTAATCCTGGAAATGAAGGCTGACTTTGTGACTGTCTTTATGTTTCCTTGAAGGTTCAGGTCTGAGTCCATCACTACACCCAGATTTTGGGCCTGATCACTAGTTTGTAGTTGTAATAACTGAAGCGGTGTGCTGACTCTATCCCAGAAAAGGCCCTGATAAGGAGATAGTATTTTGTCTGCATGTGTGCAGTGTTAAACTCTGACACAAAAAAGTCATTTGCATATCTTCAACATTGTATTTCACTCATATCAGTATAAAATAGTAAAAAGCTCATATTTTTGTCATGATCTGGTTTGAAGGTGAACCCGGAATTCAACCAAAACTCTGCTATGTAGATAACTGATTTATTTGAGGGATTATGAGGAGTGGGGAACAGACAGGCTACTGAACAGAATCCAACAGAAAGTAAGGCAAAACATCCAGGCAACACTTGTACTGGAGCAGGCGAACAGAACTGGGCAAAAACAGACAGAACAGGGTCAATAAAACAGAAACAAGGTGCTGGGAGCTCTTACCAGATACGGGATGGAGTGCATGAAAGAATGAGAGACGAACCGACAACTAGCTGAGGAGGAGGTGAGGCTTAAATAAACAGACAAACAGGTGAGCGGAGTGAAAAACTAATTAACCAAAGGTGGAAGCAATTACGGAACTGACAGGGACTGGAGAATAAACCAAAATCCAAGGACAGTAAAGAAAACAAATCGCAGCACTAAAATCAGAACTAATACAGAAAACCGATAATGAAAATAATCAACAGGCTAAACAGAACTCAATAATCTAGAACGCAAATAAACCAAGAAGGAGGAAAATACTTAACCAACTAATAAGCGTGAACCAGAACAAAATATAAAATAAACAGACTAAACCGGACTTCAGAACTTAAAACACAAAGTAAACGTAAGGCAGGGAAATTAACTTAACCGAATCATAAACAAGAACCAAGACCGAATATTACAATTTTCTCATAATCTTAACTGTAGTTGTTTCTTTTTACAGTCGTCTGTGGCTAAGGAAGCAGTGAATCTTACGTCAAAGTGATAGTTTAGGTTTTAAAAGGTTTATGGTCTGAGGCACAACTAAAAACAACCCCAGTCAGTCCCCACAGATTGTTACCGGTTTTTCAGGAGATAAGACGTATCTTCCTTTGCTGCCACTGTGTTCAGTTTATGCTACTTTAAGCCCCGTCTCTCTGGCTGCATTTATTTGTCAATGTTACAAACATCCTCTGACTTCAAAGGGATCCTAACACATTTTCACAATGTAAACGCTGTGAAATGATCACAAGTTTTTGGCTTGAACGGCAGGTTTACTCCCAAAGAGATCTGCACACAAAAGACAGCATCAAGATACACCTGACCTCGGAGTTTGCAATGTCTCTCTATAAGTGACCCATTGTAGTCTCTGTGTCAGAATAATCGATTATAGATTAGTAAAATAAGAAACGAGAAAGCTGCAGTGGGAGAATTTCCCCACTGAGTCCCGTTTAGATCTAGTTTTTAGATCTGGCTTTCTGTCTTTATTCCTATTTTGTATTGTTTCTCTGTTTCTTCCTTTTTTTTGCCATTCGTCATCCTTGGTGTGACTCAGAGGCTTGTCATTTTCAGTTTGTCAGGTCACAGTGAGTCATGCAGAAGATTTGAAGATTGAGTGTAGTAGCTTGAGATGTTTTGTTTTGTCTGATTTAGCTGCTTCACTTACGCAGAGGATTACAATCTCTTAATTGACGTCACAGATGCCCAACCCAGAGCGGGTCCAGAGAAAACCACCTTCTACAGACCCTGAGACTCCACAACCTTGCTTTTCAGCATCAAATAAACATTTCTGAAGAAAATTTGTTGAATCAAACATTAAAAAAAGAAAAACTAAATTCGGCACTCACCTAATTCCCTGCCTCCTGTCTCAGTGATCTCCCAGGTGTTAGCTTTGCAATAAAAACAAAATTTATCTGATCATAATGTGGTTGAGATCAGAAACAAGTAAAAAAATATTTAAATCTTTAAACAGTTTACGTCAGTAACACAAACCAAAAATAAATAAACTGCCAACATAGTTCCAGAGGGAGTTTTCCGACAAATTAGTTTTGAGGCATAAAAGATTAAGATTCAGACTGCAGTCGAGATAACAAGAAAGTTTCCTCTCTTTTACGTATAAGGTTTGATAAAAAAAAAAAAATCATCTGGTCATCAACATAAAGATAAAAAGGACAGCAGCGGCCAGATACAATCAAATACACTTGGTTATTTGATGTTCATTACTGGGACCACATCTCCAACAGCAGCGGTGCAGGTGCCAAGTGAGCAAGACGTCAGCAATGGCAACGGAGAATAAAGAACTGCTTCTATCGGCAGTGATAAGGGCTGTACGCTGCACCATGAACAGTAAACACAGAATAAACAGCTCCAACTGATTTTCCGGCATAACAGAACAGCCTTGCAGGAAAATGCTCCTGCAAGCCTCAACGATAAGCATGTAAAGAAACGCAGAGGCCAGTAGAGCGATACAGAAAACAACTACAATGTTTCACGTTGTTGCTGAGAATGGTAGTTCTGAAAAGCTGTTGAGTCAAGGGGTGTACTTAGTTTTCCCCTCAGCTTTTCTCATTAACAATGAGAGTGTGGTACCTGCTGGGTCCTTTTCTACATTTGAGGATAGATGTCAACAATATTTCAACTCTGAGAGCTAAGTGTAAAAGGTTACGGCATTATTGTCTCCTCAAGTGTCTTGCACAGTGAAAATATGTGATACTCTCTGCAGAAGTGAGAGGGGTAATTTTTAGAGGAGGAAATGACTCAGGAGTTTTTGTTCAGAACGGTGATATGCATTTGCTCGCTCATTATTCCTCTGATATTATGGTGTAAAATAAACACAGTGAAGGTATGAAACAACACCCATTTTTCTTTTTTGTTTCTTTTTTTCTTTTATCTTTCTTTCTTCTTTCTTTTTTTTTCTCTTTGTTTCTTCTTTTTTTCTTTTCTTTTCTAGAAGTATTTCCCCAAGTCTGTATGTTAATTGGCAGCTTGAGGAGGGGAGTTACTTGGCCTCCGAGCTGCATTTTGCTTGCCGGGAGGAGGGCGTTTAGGGGTAAGTGTGGGAGGTGTTTCTCAGCCAAGTGTGTTGACTTTTGACATCACATATTTGTGCAATCTTTTCGTTGAAGGGGATAAATCAATAGTTGTGTGTTGCTTCAGAAGTTCAAAGGCAGCATCATTTAAATTTTAGGGAAAATGTTATATGATCATAGCACCGTGTGAAAATGACACAGAGGCTGAGTAGCAATGATGTAGGCATTTTATTTACCGCCTGATCATGACTGTCGGGATGAGCCAGAACATTTTGGCACATCGGGGTTGTTTGCAATATAAGTCAATACATTTTCCCAAACTCAAGTCACTTACTGGAAGGAAAGACTTCCCCTTTCAGAGGAAATAGATAACAATGAGTTAGTCAAGCAAAAAATCACTTTTAATTTTTTTAAAATAGGGACTTACAATGGGCTTTTATTTTCAGTTTTGCCACCTGCACCATGAACAGAAAATGAAAAGCTTTACTTCAAGCACACACAATGATAACAATGCTGGTAAATTATTTGAAAAGCAGCAGGGAAGTTTTTATTTTACTTGCATTCCCTAATAACTGTCACATGTTAGGAGAACAGAGGAGATCATAGTTTTTTTTTCTTCCATAAAACTCACCACGATGCTTTCCTAATTTGATACAATAGGCAGGGTATGGAATATGATTAACAACAGTACGGTGGGAAGGGTTGCCATACAGTGTCAGTTTATATATATATATATATATATATATATATATATATATATATATATATATATATATATATATATATATATATATATATATATATATATATTCCCCCATCCGTGTAGCCGGATACAAAACTGCCGCTTTTGCGCATGTGAACCAACATAGACTTCGCCTCTTGCAACTACTTAGTTGCAGTTGTGTTTCAGAAATTATTCAATTTATCTTTGGATTTTACACATTTTACTACTCTACTGAATTTGTGTGGACTGCCTTGTCATTGGTCCACACAAATGCCTCTGTTCTCTTCCCTGCTTTCATTATTTTCACCCAGCTCTTCTTCTTCTTCCTTCTTCAATTCTGTGGCAGCGTTACCACACCACTCAATGGTGTGGCATTGGTATTACATTGCCGATTTCGGTTCCAGCTTCATGCGGTTTTACCTACGCTAATGCTGCGTTCAGACCCGATGCGATTTTAGCATCAGGGGTGTCTGCATTATATGAAAAATCTCTGGTCGAGGCGCTTGAGAGGTCCTGGCGCATTTCACCCGTCGGGTGCGATGAGTTTTGAGATTCAAGCGTCTGAAGCGGCAGACGCTAGAGTTGGAAAATCGGAACTTTTGCAGCTGGACGCGGTGCGTCAACCAATCAGAAAGACCCCTCTTTGTGAGGTAGTGGCGGATTTTCCGATGGGACGCAAGAACCGTGAAATTCAGGAAGTCGACAAAACTTGTCTGTGCAGATACAGTATTCAGCTCCATGTGAGTGTTCTGCCTTGATAGATATGACCTTTTCAAGAGGTAAACTGAATCTGTCAAATGAGTTCAATCTACATTGACATCAAAATAAAAGAAGCTGAGTCCTTCTCATTAAATTACCACCTCTTGGACTAATTGGTATCTTTGAGGCTCATTCTTGTGGAATCAGCCAAAGCATTTTATAAAATTCACAAGCTCTTCTGCAGTGTATGTTCCTGCTATAAAACCTGGGACGATGGGAGATTGCAATACCAAGGAGATTTATGGCTATAGTTTTAACTTTCCGGCTGTAACAGGAAGAGGTGAAAGAAAGAAGAGATAAAAGGAAGAGAATGATAAAACGTCCTCTGTCTGCTCCATCACCTGGAAAGAGATGCAAAAAGAACAGCACAACCAACGGACATAAGGCAACAGATACAATCGAGTAACACCTTGATACCATTGCTAAATGTATTATTATTTAAGCTGACATGTGTAATGTGATACCTTAAAAAAGAAAGTGAAAGAAAATAAATAAATAAATTATAGGCTTTCTGTATATAAGTGAACACTTAATACCTGGGACCCAGCACCTGTGGGAGTTTGTGAGAGTGCACTAGTTTAAGTGAAAATTATACAGAAGGAAATAGCTCGATAGTGGTTGTGGAGAACCAAAGACCCGCCTTCCCCGAGCGCAGGGGTCAGGGGACCCATAACCTCGGACTCCCAAAGGGGCCCCCAAAGCAGTGCGCCCGAGAGGGGCCACCACAGGGAATCTGCAACCCCCCCCCCCCCCCCCCAAGGAAAGAGGAGAGACGACCCCGAGGAAATCCCCCAGCCACCGCAATGCAGACGCCCCCAAGAGCCACGGGGACGAGCCCGTGGGCTCCGCCGGCAGCCAGCCGCGCTGAAGTGGTCCTGGCCATGGGCCCTGGGGGCCAGAGGCCCCAGGGGCGCCCCGCCCCCGCGGCAGGGGCCCAGGCCGCCCCCGGGGGGATGTTCTTGGGAGAGGGAGCGGACCACACCCATACCTGGAAAAAAAAAAAAAAAAGGAAAACTCATCCATCCCTCCCTTGTGCCCCACTCACCACACACAGATTTAAAAAAAAAAAAAAAAAAAAAAAAAAAAGACGCTGTACACACATTCCCACATAACACTTGCATCCAACACTGACCAGAGGGGGGGGGGGGGGTCACCCCAAATCGACTATACGACTGCTTGTGCCCGACCCCCGGCCCCGCCAACATGACCCGCACAAGCCACCCAGCCAGAACCCCCCCTCACCCCCTAAATACCTAATAAACCCCCTCCCTCCCCCACCTTACCCTTGCCATCCCTGCCCCCCGCCCCTCCTGGGGGGAGCGGAGGCATCAGCCCCAGACCTGGCAAGCCGCTGACTACGCACCGCAGCCCCCCGCCAAGACCCCGGACACAGTGGCCCGCACCTCCTCCAGGCCCCAGACTCCTTGCCGCCATCGGAGAACGGGGGTGTGCAGAAGACCCCGATCCTCCCTACGCCCGCTCAGATGTTGTGTTGTTGCATGTTGTTCTCAAGTGCGTTTAAAAACTGGGAACGCCGAAGGGGATGCACGGTACAGCCCACCCCCCCTCCGGAAGGAAGCTGGTGCCAGCGCCCCCCCTCCAATCAACTACCCAGAACCCTCAATGTCTAAATGCGAGAGGGGGTGAAGGGAGCCGTCCGAAGAGAGGCTCACACAACATAAGCCCCCCCCCAGACGTCTTCCCCCCACCCCCCATATCTTGGCCTACATGAATGTGCGTTGTGAAAATGTTTGAAGTGAAAGTGTCTAAAATGCATGATAAAATTGGGGAGAGGGACGTCACCAAAAGGTGGCAACCTCCAGTAACGCCCCCCTCCCCAAGGACCTACATGTGTGGCGGCGTGATGGAGCAGGCAGAGGGAGGAGTCCGGGGATGGGGAGCAAATGACTGGGGAGCCAACCCAGGGAGCCAGCTCCCCTACTGACTCCAATAGGCACCCCCGCTCCCCGAAAGCCCCACCCGGAGAAAGGGGCCCCTCCAGCGGCACCACCGTAGCCCGGGGGCCGGGGAGAGGCCGCAGGGCCCGCCAGCCAACCACCCACCAGGACCAACACCTCCACCTCCCCCAGCCCACCCACCAATTTTTAGTATTTCACATTTTGATTTATCGCCATAACTTGGAGCGTGTCACTAAGGAAGCATATTTCTGTATTTATTTTCTTCCAGACCCCACTTGGTAATGATAGAATAAGGCATTGTTCTAGCAAACTTCACTGTAAAATCAGATTAATAAACGTTGTAAATTAGGCCCTCTTACCACAGGCTTTCAGAATGCCAAACAAGCACACTCTCCAGGTTTCCTTTCCAGGCTAAAAACCAACAGACCTCTGTAAGCTGTGCTCAGGAAAAGCATCCCAGTTCATTGAGACCAGCCCCGCACCATGAACAATCAAAAAACTTCTTGTTACAAAGTTTTCTGAAATGATCGGATACAATACTCAGGCTTCTTACCTTTGCTAACTTAAAAACCTATGTCTTAATTTAATGTAAGTCCCTTGCATATTAGGCCCCTACATATCCGATCATTCAGCCGGCCTAATATTTTCTTATCAGTCCTAGTGTTTTATTGGTATTATAAAAGTTATATGCAGTTACTGCACATGAATGAAAGTTATGCTTTCATAAAGTTGTTTGACAACAAGGGACCTTCCTGAATTGTGCTATGATTCTTATCAGTTGGCACTTTACCAAAAATTCAAAGCCTCAGAACTTCTGAGTTTACTTACGTGTTACGACATTGTTCAGCATTGTAATGCGGTTGTGTTATGGTTTCACTGAGCATGGATAGCGTTTCAACACATAATCTTTAGTGGCTCAGTAGTCAAACAGACATCTGAAAATAATCTCTGCCCTTACACACTTACACAGTGATTGCAGTGTAAACAAAGCTTTCATTAGAGCAGCAAACAGCTTAAGCCTTTTGTTAAGGAGTTTCCTGAGAGAAGTATCTGTTTGAAGAAGCTGATTCAGTCATTTATTATGTGAAAACAGAGGAGGGAATGCCACTGACTACTTCTACTCTGCAAAGGAAAATAAAAAAAAGACTGGGCACATGCGCATGTACAAACTCTTCCTTTTAGCCTTCATTTCATTTCCCTTAAATTCATATGTTTATATTTAGTGTCTGTGTGTCGGGAGCATGTGAAACCAAAGTTACACAATCTTGGCCAATAAAACTGATTCAACTAATCTTATCACAATCAAAGACCAACAGTGGCTGCTGGTTGTCAAATGTCAGCTTTAATCTGATTTTATACCTGTGATTAAACATAAAAAAGGGTTTAGTCCATTTCTAAAGCCTGATAATGTTTTAGAAACATTCAGCTTTAACCGGCTCATGCATCAACAGCTGTTATAACTGTGGATGCTAGTAAAACCTTTCGAGTTCCCTTTGCACCCATTTCCAAACTAATACTAGCTATTAGCCAACCTACAAACAGATAATTGTGGAGCTAACTTGTTTTCTATCGTTCACCGCATTATCACCCATGCTAAGTTCAGAAACTGTTTGTGGACCGGTTAGCATCCATTTTATTGGGTAAGTACAATAGCATTGTTCAAGATATTGAATAGCTGTTTACATTCACTGTCTTGGCTCTCACCACTCATTCACACAGACTTCTCCACAACATTAGCATTAAAAAATATTCTTGATAGCTGTGCCGTTTTCTTCTTAACTTTCTTCTCCTTGTTATGATATGGTCTTAATATTGTCGGCTCAAATTGCTCAACAACAGAGATGCCAATATACAAGGCTTTTTTTTCCTGCAAGCAATGTGCTGATGTGTGTCCCTAACCTTTTTACTAGTTGTGTAACCAAGCTTTCTGGGTTGGTTACCAGTACTGCATGAGATGGAAGGCGACTGGAAACGGAGCTGGGCTTTTGGGTTTTCCCTGGACACTTATTTTTCAATTCAATTCAATTCAATTAAATTTTATTTATATAGTGCCAATTCATGAAACATGTCATCTCAAGGCACTTTAGAAAGTCAAATTCAATCATATTATACAGATTGGTCAAAAATTTCCTATATAAGGGAACCAGTTGATTCACGACAAGCAGCATTCACTCCTGGAGAAGCGTAGAGCCATGGACCGCGGAACGCATTTCAAATTGGTCGGGCCCATCAGGCAATACTCACAATACCACTACCCATCACATACGCACGCGCCCGCATACACATAAAACACCAGCATCCCCTTGATCACACAACTGATTTGCGTCACATGACACAAGACAAGCCAATCCATTTTTAGACACCAGAATTTATTGCTTTCTCATAGGCTGTGGTCCCTGAGCATGATAAATGTGTCTGCCATGTTATAATTAAAATCGGCACCGAATTTTTATTTAACTTTTTTTCTGACGTTCCAGCACACACGCCCCAGATTTATTTCCACTTACAATCATTATATTACAGCTAACACAATATTTACAGAATAAAAATACTTTAAAAAGAAAAGTCAAACTCACCCCTGCTCTAAATATTCCCGAAAAAGTGTCTCCGTCTGTCATTATGCTGGATGAAGTCCCTGGCTATCCTCAAAGCATCCACTGTGGTGAAAAGATCCCTGTGTGTGTGTGTGTGTGTGGGCGCACATCAAGCTATTTAGTCTTTTCTGGGTCATTGTTGATCTCAGATAGGTCTTGATACGACGGAGGGACGAGAAACACCTCTCAGCACTTGCAGTGGACACAGTTAACTAAGCTAACGAAGCAAACGAAGCTAACGAAGTAGCGGTCATAAGCAACGCAGAGGTGGGAAAACCTTTGTTTACATCACATGACACAATCAGCCAATACATTTTTAGATGGGATGATTTATCGCTTTCTCATTGGAGAATGATTCTGCTGCCATAGACTACTGTGCATTTGAAAAAAATAGCAATTGAATATTTTAATTTTATTTATATATATTATTTTACATGTTTGATCATCAAAAGTAGGTAGGGCCGCGGCCCTACTGGCCCTACCCGTTCCGCGGTCCGTGCGTAGAGCTACAGGGAGAGTCGTCTGCATTGTGCATGGCTTTGCAGCAATCCCTCATACTGAGCAAGCATGAAGCGACAGCAGAAAGAAAAACTCCCCATTAACGGGAAGGAAAAACCTCCAGCAGAACCAGGCTCAGTATGAACGGTCATCTGCCTCGACCGACTGGGGGTTAGAGAAGACAGAGCAGAGACACAAGACAGACAAAAAGCACAGAAGCACACATTGATCCAGTAATCTGTTCTACATTAGATGTTAATAGCGGGTGATCTGTCTTCCCTGGATGATGTCACAGCTAACAGAACGCCAGACCAGGTGTACCTACTATGAAGAAAAAAAGAGAGAGAGCAAAAAGTTAAAAGCTGAGATGACAACAGTCATTTCAATGTAATGCAATGCAAAACTGGAGAACAATAGACTGGAGAACAGTAGAACTCAGTAGAGTGAGAAGAATAGGCCCTGATGTCCTCCAGTAGCCTAAGCCTATAGCAGCATAACTATAGAGGTAGCTCAGGGTAACATGAGCCACTCTAACTATAAGCTTTGTCAAAAAGGAAAGTTTTAAGATTAGTCTTAAAAGTAGACAGGGTGTCTGCCTCACGGACCAAAACTGGGAGTTGGTTCCATAGGAGAGGAGCCTGATAGCTAAAGGATCTGCCTCCCATTCTACTTTTAGAGACTCTAGAAACCGCCAGCAGACCTGCAGTCTGAGAGCAAAGTGCTCTGTTAGGAACATACGGGGTAATCAGAGCTCTGATATATGATGGAGCTTGATTATTAAGGGCTTTATACATTAGAAGGAGAATTTTAAATTCTATTCTTGATTTAACAGGAAGCCAATGAAGGGAAGCTAAAATTGGAGAAATACGATCCCTCTTGTTGATTTTCATCAGAACTCTTGCTGCAGCATTTTGGATCAGCTGAAGGCTTTGAACTGCATTTTGTGGACTTCCTGATAGTAAAGAATTACAATAGTCCAGCCTTGAAGTAACAAATGCATGGACTAGTTTTTCAGCATCACCCCTGGACAGAATGTTTCTAATTTTGGCGATATTACAGAGGTGAAAAATGGAAACTCTGGGAACCTGTTTAATATGGGATTTAAATGACATGTCTTGGTTGAAAATAACACCAAGACTTTTTACTTTATTACCAGAGGCCAAGTTAATGCCATCCAGATTAAGTGATTGATTAAGAAGTTTATTTTTTGAGGACTCTGGTCCAAAGATTACAACTTCTGTCTTGTCAGAATTTAAGTGCAGGCAATTTAAAGTCATCCAGCTTTTGATGTCATCAAGACATGACTGCAGTCGAAGTAATTGATTGGATTCATCAGGATTTATGGATAAATATAGCTGAGTGTCATCAGCATAACAGTGGAAATTAATCCCATGCTGTCTGATCATTTTGCCAATCGGAAGCTTATATATAGTAAAGAGAATTGGTCCAAGGACTGAACCCTGTGATACTCCACAGGTGACCCTAGAGCTTGAAGAAGATTTATTATTAACATGAACAAACTGGAATCTGTCCGACAGATAAGATTTAAACCAGCCTAATGCTTTCCCCTTAATCCCTACAGTATGCTCAAATCTTTGTAGGAGAATATTGTGATCAACTGTGTCAAATGCAGCACTGAGATTTAACAGGACAAGTATAGACACAAGTTCATTATCTGAGGCCATGAGAATATCATTAGTGACCTTCACCAGAGCTATTTCAGTGCTATGATGAGCTCTGAAGCCTGACTGAAACTCCTCAAGTAGGTCATTACTTGTAAATGTTCACAAAGTTGATTAGCAACTACTTTCTCAAGAATTTTAGATAAGAAAAGAAGATTAGATATAGGTCTGTAATTTACTAACTCATCTTGATCAAGAGATGGTTTCTTAAGTAAAGGTTTAATAACAGCTACTTTAAAAGCCTTTGGTACATATCCATTTACTAAGGATAGATTAATCATGTCTAAAATAGTGCCACTGATCAGAGGGAATATCTCTTTAAACAACTTGGTTGGGATTGGGTCTAACATACAGGTAGAAGGTTTAGATGAAGCTAGAATTTTAGATAGCTCAGAAAGCTCTACTGCTTCTAAACAGTTCAGACACTGCGCAGGTTCTAAAGATTCCTCCAACGCTGCCTCACTTACTGAGGACAAGGTAATCATCTTTGGGAGGATGGCAATTATTTTATTTTTAATGGAATCAATTTTATTTATGAAGAATCCCATAAAATCATTACTGCTAAGAGCTAAGGGAATGGATGGATCAACAGAGCTGTGACTCTGTGTAAGTTTGGCAACTGTACTGAAGAGAAATCTAGGATTATTTTTGTTTTTCCACCACCACCGCACAAATCACTGGCCGGCTTACTGCCTATCCTTTAGCAATCCTCAAGGGAGATTTAACCATCATGTTATGGATAGGAAAACATGTTTCTGCAAAGCAATGATGAAACAGATTTTTATTTATGCTTTTCAGTTAAAAAATGGTGCATATTAAATATAACAATATTGATATTACTGATGTTACAACAATAAGTAACTGTTGTGCCATGTCAGGACGTGACAAGCATTAGTTCGGGACATGACGGACTGCATTTCCCATGATGCAAGGTGGTCAAAATGGCCACCAACTCCCATCATGCAACGCGGCCCAAAATGGCCGGCGCCCTAGCAACCGATAACGTTGCTAGGGTAAAGTTGATAAAACTCGGTTGCACCTCGCAATCTGCCTTCTTCCCTGGCGCGCTGCCAAGCTGAGGAGACACACAGCTGTTTCACTTCGTTGGGGTAACCCCCACGCCACGTGCTCGATAACTCTTTGCTGGTTCGAAGATTACCGGAGCAAAACTATTCCCTGTGCGGACACAGGAGGTCGACTCAAAAAGGTACCTTTAATTCCCTCTGATCAAATACTGGAAGCCGCCTTATCTCCCAGTGATCGAAAGAGGACTACGCTTTTGCTGGGCCGAGCGAAGCGATTGTGAACCCGGAGGAAGAAACGAAGGAGCTTCTTCCCCGCCCCGCTGCAGCCTGCGGACAACTGCGTTCGTCGAGACGCGTCCAGAAAGCCGCCTTACTCGGAGCGCTCCGGACCAGCCCCGAGGCACCTCAAAGTAACGGGTTCTCCCCTTTTATTTCTGTCTCACCAACAGGGTGTTTAGAAGTGCCTGGGCAGACGTAGAAATTTGTAGGCTTAGGTTAATGCTTTTATTCCATGACGAAGTTGGAATTATTTTGCTGAATATTTTCTTTGTATGTGCATGCATTTTACAATTGATTTTGCTGTGTTGATTTGTGATTCATCAATAACCCCGCCGTGGGTCATTGCTTCAGTTCTTTTCCATCTTCTTCCCTGCTTTCCCCCCTCTCTCTTTTCGCTTCTTCTTATCAGTTTAATCTTTTTGTCCGAGCTCATTCCGCGGCTTTTGCTTTAAACTCCCAGTTAGCCGCGCCCTCTCGAAGCGAGGCATTACCCCATCAGCGTAAGCGTGGTTACGTCATTAGGACCTCCCCTCACGCTTCACGTAAATTAGTAGACCATACGTCATCATAGTCGCCATCTTGGGAGGGTGTCGGATGACTGGACTGTAGGTAGCTTAGCTGATAGCTTTGTAAGGCATCAAAGCGTCCGGTGGGACTCTCAAAGCTGTTCTGTCTGTCAATGCTGATACGTCAAATGCCGGTGTTTTGAGGGCGGTGTTAAACCACTGGGAGTTGAGTTGAGATCTGCTAACCGCTCATTTTAATCCATTGTTTATTTTTGTTTTGTTCTTTTATTTCCACATATATATTTTGCATGTTTTAGATCTAGTAGTGAGTAAGAATTCCAAAGTTGTTGAATCAGAGAATTACTGTAACAGGGAATTGCTTTTGGTTCAATAAAACCAACGACTGCGGAATAGACATTGTTTTGTGTTCAATCCAATTCACAGTTGCCTGGTTATTCAGAAATCAGAGCTAACCTCCTTTGGAGTTAACATCTGACATTAATACAGAGACAATATCATTGGATAGTGATAAGGGATAAGGATTTAAACTCTAATTGCAGTTACATTGGGGTTCTCACAGCTGCTGGATAAACCTCGTCGGTTAAAATCCGACCTGATCATTTATCCCAGCATAAATGAGTTCATAACAGCTAGTAATTAATGCATTAGTAGTATAAATCATTACAAGCTTATAGCCAACATCACCACCATTTGAACTATATTTTGTTATAGCGGAATTTTGAGTTGAATGATTTATTATTTAAATTATAATACCAAATTATAATTAATAATAATAATAATAAGCATATTCAACCAGCTCCTGGCATAACATTTACCCAAAAAGTCATGATTTATTGCACAATTGTTAAAGAGTCTGATGATAGAGGGGATAAGGGACCTACGGGGAATGCTCAGCAAAGTTTTCCAGGCTTCCAGCAGTGTTGCCAGGTTCGCTTTCTATAACCAACTTTAAGCTTTTTTATTTCTACTGTTTACAATTTGCTGGTTTGATCGCCCTTCTCTGACCATCTCAGTCATTGTGTCTTTGGGCAAGACTCACCACCCAAATTGCCTGCTGGCGGTGGTCGTGGAGCCTGGAGATGCCAATGTATGACAGCCTGCCCCAGGGTAGCAGTGGCTTCTAACATCGCTCACCACCAGAAGGATGTGAATGGATGAATGAGGGATTGTAGTGTAAAGCAGTTTGGGGTTGTTGGACTAGTTAAGGTGCTATGCAAGTACAAGCCATTACCATTTAAGCAAACATATTCTGATTTTAACATTTAGCTAATTTTGTGATTGAAGTATCTTGTTAACTTGTATGTATTGCATTTGTTCTTATATTTCATATGGTATCCTTAGGGACTGTAGATGAAAATCAGCCTTTATGACTAATTCTGGCATGTTCTGTAATGTAATATCACCATCATCAATTCTCACTTTTTTCCAACTGCAAATGCAGCATTTTTTTCACTTTCATATGATCCTGTTCTTTAACCTTCCATGCATCTCTTCTGTGCTTCTCCCAGAATATTTGATTAAAGCAGTAAAGACATGTGAACATTTTCTGTCTTTGAGGTCTTTTTTCTGTTTCAGAGCAGAGGTCAGTTTGACTGGAAATCACAACTGATTACTCATAACATAAGCTATGGCAAACAGGAAACACCTCAGTTTAGTTCTTGTCATTGTGTATATTTAATTATAAGAATCTAATTGCTGTTAGATCCGTAGTTGTTTTAAGGCTATAAACACCGTCTTTCAGTATCTATTGCAAACTTCTCTTGATAATGGAGAAGTTAAAAAAAGCAAGTAAACAAAAGTATGCACACTTGATTTCCAGTTAAGATCAGACTTCCTAATAAGACCTGTGTCTACATGTGCTTGTGTGTGTGTGTGCGTGCATGCATGTGTGTTTGTGGGCTGTGAGAACTGCGGGATTTAATAGTACACAAAATACATTGCTACATATCAGATTACATTTGTCACTTGTGTATGAAATTTGTGGATGTGAAATTTGTTTTAAGTCACCATGCTATCTCTTGGTTAACAGGAAGTTTCAGATACTTGGTAAATGTGTTTGTATATAAGAGCTACACAGGGACGGTAAAGGTGTTTGTGGGGCGGGGGGGGTGCTGAAATGTGGTCTAATTCTCAGGAAATATGTGAAGGTGAATCACTGTAAAGAACTGAAAAAAGGGCACAAAGACAAACAACAAAACAAGTTTGGATGTTTGCAATGGTTGTCTTGAGGTATTCAGTTGTGTGAAAGTTTCAATATTCTGACCAATGACATCTCCCTTAGATATATGGATTTTCAGGACCAGCCCATAAACTGGAAGACGTGAGAACACTTGGAGTTCTCCAGCTAATTCCCAGTAATATAGGCAGGTTCACGTTTGAACTTCCCCTTTTAGATGGTCAAGCAGCAACAACACTAACACTGAGCTGAATGGAAGACAGGGCAGGTGACTCATGTCCAAATTGCATAATTTTTGACTTATGGCACTGTTAGTGTGACTGCTTTGACTACAGCTTAACGGCCTGTTTCTATCCACAATGTTGGGAACAGAAAAGGCCTTTTGAATGTGCAGAGAAACATATTCAAGAAACTAGGAAAGAAACTGAGTTTCATTTAACTGAAGCAGGTGGGATTCTCATGCCATGGATGATTGAGCATACACAGAAATGGTGGAAATGGTGCAGGGCAAGCAGTCAAGTTTTTTAGAAAACTTTCCCAAAGCTAACATATCCAAAGAGAGAGGTTTTGCATTCCAACAAGAGCTACATTGGTGGGGTTAGTGATAACATGAGCGTAATGTAAAAATGAATGTCTGGTTTCATGGCTTTTAGCCGCCATGATCATCTGCTTTACATGTAAACAATTAAAATATTAACTGTCATGTTAGCCTTAAGGTGTCGGGCCCACATGCAGAAACACACTCGGTTACACAGGTAGAAGTTAAGAGGTTTATTGACTCAGACGGACAACAAGACGGCAGAACTAATCTGCGGAAGGAGGAGACGGCTCGGATGGGCTCGGGACCAGGGAACCGGATCGATCTAGGAGCAAGGTGAGTGATTAGTGCTAGTATTGGTTCAGAGAGGAGACTACTGAGCGTAAGCTTACCACGAGGTGCGAGAGAACACGGCCGGGGAGGTTGGTGTGTGTGTGGACTCAGCTCAGTTGTTGATGGCAGATGTCCGGGTTGCCGGTGAGCGGGGCGAGGAGGTCCGAGCAGCACCGTGGGTACCGAGATCCAGAACAGCGAGAGGAACCGGAGGATGTTGGAGTGAGCCTTGGATCCAGAGGAGAGGTTTCGACTCGGAAGGAGGTCGGAGGAACTGGAGAGTCACGAAGGGAATCTTGAAGCTCGAGAAGGTAACCTTTTAGGAGACACAAAGGCAAAGTTTTAGCGTCGAGGGAAAAAGCTGGCGAGAGGTCGTGGCTGCTAGGCATACCGCAACGAAAACACTCTGGCGTCCTCTCGCTGTTCGAGCGCTGTTCTTGTAGGCCACTCGGGTGCTGCTGGATGAGTCGCAGGTGTGCGTCTCCGCCCACCAGTCAACCAAGAACACCTGTGGAGGAAAAATGGCAGGACTGGCAGGGAGCTGCACAGCCCTGCTAACTGAGTCCTGACATTAACCTGTGTCATTTAAACTAAATCCAATAAATAATAAGCTTTGCTGCTACCAGCTAAACTGGTTTGGGTGTGGATGCACGCTGGGGGTATGTAGCAAGGAAATTCCCCTTGGCTGCAAAAAAAAAAAAAAAAAAAAGATACAGTACAGATTTGTTTCTTAGAGTCTGACAAGGACTTCCTTTTTTTTTTTACAATGTGTCCTCAAAGAAACAACATGTCACGGTTAGTGTCTGTATGAGTTTTGGTACTTTGCTTTTAAATATCTCAATTATACCTTTCTGATACACTTCCTCCTTCTCTGTTGCTTCAGCAGCATGAAAAAGTGCATACCTCCTGCAAGGCCAGGTCTGCACTAAGTACTTCAGAGGTACACACACAGCTGCCTTTTATCCTGCATATAATATATTCATATATTAAGAAGGGTTGATATTTCAGAATGTAATAGAATAATCTATGAAAATGAATTAGGGTTAGGGTTCACGTTCTTACCAAATAAGCTTCTCATTTCTCTAAATTCTCATAAGAATGACTAAGCAAAAAAAAGCAAAGAAAAAAACAGTGTTCTGACTGTTGCAGCTGGTAGTAGCTACAGACGACAATGATCTCCTTTATTTCATAAAATACGTCCTACTGTATATTTTGAAGAAGACAATATAACTAAGCATATGCAAGAGATATTGGTTCTTTAAAAACCCAACCTGGCGTGGTTACAGCTTCCTTTGAGACCGCGCTACAATCACGAGGCTAATAGCAGTGCAGATTTAAGGTAACTCTGCATGCTTGTTTGTGAGAGGAAATGATGCGAACCTTTGTAGTTGTCACATTTCTCAGAACAATTGCTCACATTACCCTTTGAAGAGGCTCATACTGTTATTCATGTGACGGACCACCTTTGTCAGCACTTTATTTAAATACTTTCATCAAAATTGTTTGACTTACTGTATGTTACCATCTCCTCCTCATCTTTGCTGAGCCTTAAATTTTTTTTTTTATAAAAGGATCTACAGTTACCGGTGTGTGGAGCAAACAATCAGTCCAATCTACCTGATGATTTCCATGTATTTAAAGGTTTGGTTTTGTATCCTTTCCTGTTGGCACCACATCTCATTTAAAATGGATATTACTTTTCTGTACCTGTCACTTGCATCACAGACTGTGATTCTGGTCTTGTAAATCACTGCCGGCAATCAGCTTCACCTCTTATTGTCCTTCCTGAAATGTGATAACGTTGTCTTCATGTTAACCGCGGCAGCCACTCTTTGGGTAGTGTTTAGCTGTCACTAGTTCAAACACTACTGAACAAACATTCTGTCATTCTCTCATTAATATTTTCCTCACTGCAATGACAATATGTAACATTAACATGTGAATTTATATTGTCTTCATAGTTTCTTTACACAGATTTGAAGATGGCAATACACAAATATTGGCATAATGAAAGCGTTCAACTTAGTTTGAAGAACAGATAAAAATGAGGCCTAGAACGTAACCTTTATCCTCGAAGAAGGGCAAGAAGGCTCCATCTATGATACAATATCTAATCAGCTATTATCTCACATGTGCATCTCCAGTTGACAGTGACTGATCACTGTAGAAGGCAGCGTCTTTTCCATTCCCAATTAAGTTGATTGCTGATTATTTGAAGGTAAAACCGAAGCAAATAATTTTAGTCATCTAGCTCTATGTAACGCAGAAGATAAAATCCAAGTTAAACTGTAAACAAAATAAAAATAAAATTAAGTTATTTTCCACCATCTTGCAATTCTGGTGATATGTTCCACGGTGCCTCTCTGTGAGCGCCCGGTGCACCACTGATTGACAGGTGGGGCAGACGCCTTCATAGTTGGCTTTATCAAGTCTGACGACTCCAAAGCACTGGTCAGTATTTCACCCATTCATACCCTGATGGTGGTGAGCTACATTGTAGCCACAGCTGCCCTGGGGCAGACTGACAGAAGCCAGGCTGCACAGTATCACATGATTGTGATAAATCTCACTGCACAAAATGTAAATAATTTAATTCCAATAAAATTTGAACTCTGAGAGATGAACATCTCTCTCAGGTCATCCTTAGCAAGATCCCATACTCTAACATAAAACATACTATACAGCTCATGAAAAAAAATCCAAGAATTTAGTCTTTTTGATGTAATCCGGTTAAATCAGCTGTATCTAAACTAAATAATTTAAAAAGGAAGTATTGTTGTATTTTCATTCTTTTAGTAAGCCATGTAACTTGTTGTAATATCAGGTTATGGACAGGTGTAATAGTGTAATGTAGTGTGCACTTGTGATGTTGCTCACAGAGGTCCAATGAATGCTCAGACACATGAAACAGAGGGAACATTTATGGGAAAGATAGTTTTGTTTGGCTGGAGACACAGGTATTCACACTTGTGTCTGACTCACGCTGCCACAGTGAATAACCAGACCGTCTCTGTCATGTTTTGAGGTGTGGCAGCTAGAGCCTGAGGTTGACATAATAATTACTCAAATTTGTTAAAGCATTAAATAAACTTATAAAACAAGGAACCATGTAACCGTACCGGTGGTGGAAATAATGGAGGAACCGGCAAGCAGAATGCAGGAAAACTGAGCAGAGAGATGCCTGAAGAGCAAGTGAAATCAGTCAGAGGATAATTATGGGACACAGGCGAGAGCACTGAAAGTAGACATGTGACAGAGCAAAAGGGTGGAAACATAGGCAGAAATCCAACAGACAATATTATCAAAATGATACAGAAAGAACTGTTCATCTGCTTGCTTTTCCATGATTTATGTGATAACTGATGGTGAGGCATCTACAGGAATATATTATTTTAGAGACATGAACAATTTAATCTGTGGAGAAATTCCCCCATATAAGGACTACCTGGTATTATATTATCATGTTATCAGGTATGAGGAAAAATAGGCTATATCACAGAGTGATTAGTATTTTTAGTATGTGAGCAGAACTTTAAAGGAGCCTAGTCCCTCTGACCATAAAAAGAGAACGCAAGAAAAGAAACGTATTCATCTTCAAATAACCTGATGTACATCAAGTGTCTGCCCTGATACTGTTTACTTAGTCCTTTTCGAGCCTGAAAAGAACTATATAAACATTTTTGTGCAGTACTGCAGAACAATCAAGAAGGTGACAACTGAGGCCGTCCTGCAATGCCTCGCAGTTAAGGCACAGCTCTGCATGGTTGGTGACCAACCCAATATACGGAGTCAGGGTTACCTAACTCCATTGCTTCTTGTTTATTCATTGCACAAATACACAATACCATACTTGTAGCGCCTCAGCCATGAGAATAAAAATGTAAGATTGTAATTTGACAGCCATGGGAGGCATTATCTTTTGTACTACATGAACTGGTGGCTGTTTCTATGAATCAGGGCAACATCATGAGTGTACTGACCTTGGGCTTGACAAATATTGTGCAACATTCAACAGGTCATAACCATCTTCTTTGTGAGGTACAAACTGAAGTAATTCTCTTTATGAGACCCTTTTGTCTCCCAGAATCTGTTTCCACAACTAACCTGGGACTGCTTATCAGTCTTGCAATGTATTACTGTTGCTGTGGTTGACCAATATTTGAAAAGGGCTTCATTAGCAAGTTTTTTAAAGGATATGAAGGGCCTTTAATTAAATACTGTTCTACATTATGGTCAGAGATATGTGAGTGTATTTTGAGAAAAGCTGCCTTTCACACAGCTTCGATTGATTTAGCTGTCAGCTTGGTGCGGTGCTTTCCTTCTGCATTGTGTAATGCCCACTGTTGATGCTTGGTTCCCAAAACTGGTGGAAAGCCATGACAGTTCTCAACCCAACATCGAAGTTCAAAGGAACCCAAACGGCATTGATTCAGGAAAGAGAGTTTGTAGAAAAGATGGTCACATTTTTATTATTACTTTTTGTTTAGAAGGCAGAAGACGGTGAACTTAATCAAATTCTTACTTTAATGAAGTGCAGCGTTGAAGGAATACAAAGTTCAGGCCTTAATGACTAAAAAAAACAAACAAAAAAAAAACCCAGCTGATCCTGTGACAGCATTTGCGTAAGTGTCTTTGTTATCTTTGGCGGAAACATCTTTTCATTCCTTGCAGGCATGCATACTCACAAACAACAAACGAGTGGCACCACCCTGTATTCCAAAAGGGCTAGGTTTATTGATAAGCGAATATTAAAAAATTAATAGTAATTGTTGTCACTCTATAGGTGTGGTTTGTTTATTGGTATAAATATGTACAAAACACATATTCATACCAGTACGTTTTCAAAACGCATTGTCAGAACAGCACGTTAAAAGAAGCGGAACCTGGTAACTAACTTTAGGTTTCTTAAATAAACTGTAAGAGATTATGAGATTATCTACAGTAGAAACACCACATTAGTCAGTAAAATAACCTGGGGTGACTGCAGTAAGGTCAATCAGTAACACAACCCTGGTTATCTCAAACATCTACATTCCAAAAGTATATAAAACATTCATTTGTATTGCCCAGGGAGTGGTTTACTGGCATAAGTGCTACTGAATGCCTGTAATCATAAACAACAAACCGGTTAGAGCACTCGTCCACTTAGACAAGATTTTGTTTTTTTCTATCTCTGTTTTTCTTGTCAGAAAGCAAGCCTTTACAGCCGATGGGATTGAACATAGTGTCTGTTTTAGAGTCAGCTGATATAAAAAAGAGCTGGTCTTGTTAATAAATGCCAAATATCTACACATTTACAAATAACATGACACAGTTTCTCAATCTGGACTAAAGGCAGACTTCTTGCCTTGTTACCTTAAAACATTTTTTTTAATCTACAATGATTCCTTCTAATATATCTACATTAGATGGTAATAGCGGGAGCTCTGTCTTCCGTGGATAATGTCACAGCTAACAGAACACCAGACCAGGTGTATCTAATATGAAGAAAAAAAGGGAGAGAACAAAAAGTTAAAAGCTGAAATGACGACAAGCAACGCTTAATTGAAGAACAGTAGAAATCAGTAGAGTGAGAAAAATAGACCCTGATGTCCTCCAGTAGCCTAAGACTATAGCAGCATAACTATAAAGGTAGCTCAGGGTAACATGAGCCACTCTAACTATAAGCTTTGTCAAAAAGGAAAGTTTTAAGATTAGTCTTAAAAGTAGACAGGGTGTCTGCCTCACGGACCAAAACTGGGAGTTGGTTCCACAGGAGAGGAGCCTGATAGCTAAAGGATCTGCCTCCCATTCTACTTTTAGAGACTCTAGGAACCACCAGCAGACCTGCAGTCTGAGAGCGAAGTGCTCTGTTAGGAACATACGGGGTAATCAGAGCTCTGATATATGATGGAGCTTGATTATTAAGGGCTTTATACGTTAGAAGAAGAATTTTAAATTCTATTCTTGATTTAACAGGAAGCCAGTGAAGGGAAGCTAAAATTGGAGAAATATGATCCCGCTTGTTGATTTTCATCAGAACTGCAGCATTTTGGATCAGCTGAAGGCTTTGAACTGCATTTTGTGGACTTCCTGATAGTAAAGAATTACAATAGTCCAGCCTTGAAGTAAAAATGCATCGACTAGTTTTTCAGCAATAGTAATAATAGTAATATCATCTTTATTGTCATTGAAACATACATTGAAACATACATTACAACGAAATTTGTTCTCTGCTTTTAACCCATCACCCTTGGGGAGCAGTGGGCTGCCATGTGTGGCGCCCGGGGAGCAATCTGGGGTTAAGGGTCTTGCTCAGGGACCCAGAGTGCCGGCACTGGGGATCGAACCGGGTACTTGCATCCTTCTCTGAAATATTCAGAGAAGGAGATTTGAAGGTGGATTTAGTGATTCTTCTGGAAGTTTTCCCAAGTACTTTTTGAATGCGCAAGACCGTCTTAAGCCGGGCATACACTGTACGAGTTTTTGCCCTTTTCGGGACGATTCTTCAGTCGTGCGAGAATTTTTTTTCGGGTCGAGTTTCAGCTTGATCGTGCGTCCTGCGTCGTGTAGCATCCAAGGGGTATTTGCCTATCACGACCATCTCTCGATCAGGAATCGGACGGTCGGTTGAAAATCAAACATGCTTGAAATTCAGTCGGCCCTCATGAGTGATCGTGAGCGATCGTGAGCGCTGCTGTTGAAGCGGAGTTATCACCGTCTACGAGCCGATTTCCCCTGACCTCGCGCACTGCGCACGCGGAAACAAGTAGATTCTTCTTCGTCTTCTCAAACGAAAACATAGGAGCGGAGAGAAGCATGACAGCAATACACGTGACATGGAGTCAAACTACGGAGGAGCAACTCGTAGAACTGCCAAGGCAGCGCGTTTCATTCTAGTAAGCCTCATATTTAACAGTGAGCAATGACACTTCCGCCTTTTTCTTCTTCTACTGTTGACATTTGACACTTCCGGGTAGACGACTCCGAGTAGCGCCATCTCTCTACAAGGCTGAGTCCGACGTGTGGTTTTTACAGGCCTGCAGCTCCCACAGAGATTGATTTTTTTAACCTCCTTTTTCTGAATATACAATTATTTACTACTTTCACGATGGTAGGACCATTTTACCCAGTATAACAAAAAGTGATTCTGAACAGGATTACTAACTATAGCTTTATGGTCACCTTCACATTTTATATATTTCCCTTATAGAGAGCCAGTTCATTGTCACAGACAGGACTGTTACCATAGATAAACAGATTTAGATAATACCTATGCATTTAAATAGAAAATAAATAAACCAACTAATTTATCTGCTACCCACTATCTCCCGCTTGACAAGGTTTCACTTTGCCGTCTCCATATAGCACTTTTATAGATTCCATGGCCTTGCTTTAGACTGAACCCATCATCGCTTTTGCCACATGTCCCCCATAGTTTCAGCAAAGCTCTTTGTTATGTCAACATGAAGGTATGGCACCATGCCACACCTCCCACCACATGTTCACTGGTACCACATCCCTGCACTGCAGCTCTACCCCAAGGGCTCCGCAGCTTGTTAGTAATTCGGTTTTGAGCACATTTGTCTACTTGTGATAAAGCACAAACTTCCTGTGAACTCATGTCACGTGAAGCCTGGGAAATATTCATTCATAACGGGGGTGGAGTCGGATGTCCAACCCTCACTACTTCAAGGGCTTACTGTGCGCAGAGCACCTCATTCCGTTTGGAGAGCTGCAGGAACACAGACACACACGGGTTCTGCTGGAATGAACGGCACACCATGGATTTAAGCTGCAAAAGGACCACTCGATACTTGCTTCTGCTTGCTGTCGGTGAGAGGATTAACTTCAATGCCGTTCTGTTTTATCTATATGTCGCATTTTCGTATGTCATCTCAAGGCACCTTGCAAAGTTCCCACCTGGCGGGCAGTGAGGTGCGCAGGCATTAATCTTCCTTAAGATTGTGGGCGCTTGACCTGACCTCGGTTTCAAGCGCTGCCATTGCGGAAATAAAAAATGGGATTACTATGCACATGTGGGTTTATGTTCAGCCAGTTTTTTTTATGCAGACTTATGAAAAATGAGGTTGCGGCAGCGCAAGTAGGGATACTTTTGGGGGTTACCGCAGATAATAATTATGATAATTATAATAATAATTGAACTTTATTGATCTCACAATGGAGAAATTCACTTCTGCATCTTAACCCATCCCCTTGGGGAGCAGTGGGCTGCCACTGTGCGGCGCCTGGGGAGCAATCGGGGGTTGAGGGTCTTGCTCAGGGACCCAGAGTGCAGGCAGTGGGGATAGATGCGCAACTGAACTTTCATGTAAAACAGGCATCGTCTGTTTTCAAATCATGTGGCAGCTACCTAGTATATCTGGTTATACGGACACTGTTGTACTAACCATTTGCCGTGATTTTGAGCCGGGATTTCACAGGGATTTCCCATCAGTTGCAGTCTTGGAGCTGTTGAGAACGCGCATGTCAGCATTACAGCTGGTGGAATTACACAACAATAGGCTATTTATTAATGGGGAGAAAGAAGATGGTTTACCCCCCTCTTCCCTTTTAGTTTGACTGCTAAGATTTTTGTAGTTGTAGAGTTTAGTTCATATGATGTCATCCGGCGGCAAACCAGGTAGGCGTGTGCGGGCAGCTGACGCAGAGCGTCGCTCAGCAACACCGGAACGTGCTGCACAGGTGTGTTGGCTTCCCGCTACAATGACATCTGGATGAGCCGATCACAGTCCAAATGTAATGGATGCTAATAAATATAAGCAACGTTGCTGCCAGTGCTGTACATGTTATTATTAGATTCTGCTGAAGAACATTTAGATTGGACACACACAAGACAATCCTGGAGCAGAGCTGCTCTATTTGCACCCATGGGATCCTATTGCGCCTGTGGCTCTGTGATTGCCTCGCTGAGTGGATTGGATGATAAAAGGGTGTCAGCCTCCAGCCCACACCTCTACCTTTCTGCAAGCCTATAAAACACATGCAGCTCATGATTGTGAACCATGTTCTGGAAGGGGGTTACGTCATAATATTGTTGAATCAACCATTGATCACTTATCTTTCTTCCAGAGAACAAATAAAATTTTTTGAATAATATATTTGTTGATTTTATTGTAGTGGTGTCCTGATCGGGCCCAATACCACTGTCAAGTACTCATACTCGTACTTGTAAAAGCAACCCGATACTCTGAACGGATGCCAATTTTCCTCCTGGGCTACGCTGCAACTCAAAGGCTAGATCCCGCTCTATGTCATGTAGTGGTGCCATACACCAAGAGCTTGTTTGCTGGACCTCCAAAAGAAAAAGAAGGAGAGAAGATAACTGGAGCTCAAACCGAATTCTTGATGGTCCTTTTCAGTGGTCAATGATATTGTTAAGTTATTTGTAATCAATAAGCACCAGTTTATTAGGTACTCAGTATCGGTACTTGGAATCGGCAAGTATCTAAACTAAAGTACTCGTACTTGTACTCAGTCTGGAAAAAACTGCTATCGGGACACCTCTACTTTATAGTTGCTCTTAGGTGAACAGACGAGCATCATAAAAAGTAATATGAATTGAGTGGATGACTGAATTCTGAATCGTGTCATGTTTAGTGCTGTTTTTTTCCTTTTTTTTCAGAATGAGGTTATAAATATGTTACTGCAGTATTGCTACTTGAGTAATAATAATTAAAAAAAATGCTGAAATTGCCGTTCTTCTTCACTGGTCCTGATCAGAAATGGCGCTCATCGCTGAATGTAACAGTGTATAGTAAAATTGTATAGTAAACTGTATGTGTTTCCCAAACGTTTTAGACATGATGCATTGTGCCCAGTTAGCTTTTTAGAAATCTTTATTAACACTTCCTCTTTGTTGTTTTAGTCACAGGTGCTCACATCTGCCTTTCAGAGGAGATCAACTGCACTTCCTTGGAGACCAGTACTGGGACTTTTTATGTTGTCCCAGAATTCACAGGCATTGACTGTTTCTATTCGTGGACCAACAGTTCAGTAAGTTCTATAAATACATATTTTTAACTAATTTTTAATACATTTAGGGGCAGTTGTTGTACAGATGTTACTTCATGGATGTTTCTGGAGGTATTTTTATACACAAGCCTTCTGTTGTCATTACTTACAAGAGAGTTAGACACATTGTTGAACAATTTACCAAATTTTAAGGAGTATTTCATGTTCCTGTTGTTTACTTTAGGATCATGTCCTCGCAAATAGTGTTGGGAGGATAGACAACCTGGTCATCGGCTCAAACAGCACATCACTGCACACCAACACCTGCTATCAGGAAATTGAGTTCTCTCATGACTGCCTGTCTAAAGTATGGAGATAAATGTACTAATATTTTAAAAAGTAGTGATTCCCTTAAAGAGAGTATTCTAATTTTACTTAATCTTTCTTTTTACTCAGGAGCCTAAAATGGCCAAATGTTTCGGTGAGTATTTGCTTGTTTCTTTCCACTTATATAGTCGTTGAAAAACGGGTGGCTGTCCCCATCAGCTCCACCGACACAGAAGCCGATTTAATAGGTTGGGATCTGTTTATTGACTTTAATCTGTGAGACTTATGATAGAAAAATAGCAGTTAAATCTCTAATTGGAGCAAAAGATCGGCACCAGCTTTGCTTTCAGGCCTTTGCCCAGTTTGTCTCCAGTAGTGAAAGTAGTGCTGGTCCTCCATGATTACAAAGTCTTCACCTGGTACTTATTTATCATCGTCTAACTGCAGAAGGGAACCCGACTTTCTTGTTCTGTCATTATCCTCAGATCAGTGTTATAATAAAACTTCCTGAGGTACAGCATTCTCTGCGTTGATTTTCAGAAGCTATGACTCTGAAGGCTATAAAAGTACAAAGTGGTTCTTTATCATTTATAAACTTGGATTATTGAAGAGCTGTATCTCTAATTCAGCATCATTTTACCTAATTATTAGGTTTTGTTTTCTTTTTGCAGCAGTTCAGCCGTGTTTTACGCCGAATCGTTTACGCTACTCAAAGTGACAACAATTTATGTTATTTACAATTGAAAATATGAAGATGTTTTTGTTTTCACAGCCAACTGCACAAGGAGCACAGGATTTGACGAAGAGACTGGTAGGAACCAACCACAGCAAACGTCCTCTAACATTTCATTTATCTGATGTGACGAGTGATGAATCAGTAATAGTGCCTGAGCTGTGTGGAACGTGTTGTGAATACAGTTGTGATGGGTGACTCAGCAGAAAAAACGGGACATCATTCATGCTTTCACTTTCATATTTATAACCTCTTGAAAAGTTTTTCCACTACTTTCCACTACTTTTCAATAGAATATGTCTTTATGAAGGGGACTACTGTTTTGACAGATTTAATACCTCAATCTTCCTCCAGAGCGAACAATTTAACAAGAGATTAACCAACTTGCTAAAAAAATGATTGAACATTTCAGTGTACATTTCTTATAAGGCATGCAAGTAATGTGAAATTCATATGCAATATGATTAATTAGAGCTTTCAACCATTTTAGTGGCATGATGGGTTTGTAGTTTGAAACCATAACTGTTTAAAACTTCTACAAGAGTAGCTGGACCACGACTACCTAGGAACAGAAAGGGCCCGATAATAGTACAAAGAATAATTATTATTTGCACCCATCAATTTCAATAACATAAATCTTAATGGAACTATTTGCTTTTCTTTAGTTTGAGGTTGGTAAAGCTGTCTCTGAATCTTCTGTTGGTAATTTTGAAGATTTAGGTCTAAAAACAAAAGGTACAGGTCTGGAGGCCTATCTTACACCAATGAGTGTAAGTTAGGCCAGTGCCCTATCAGATACATTGATTTAATAATTCTGGCAATGTTAATGCCTAATAAGTGTGATAATAAACAGTTACAAGAGTAAAGTGAATTCTATTCAGGTTGCTTAAACAGTAATGATCAACTGTGTGTTTTTCCTAGCAATCACAACAATGCACTGGGCTATACCCGTCACCCTGCTGACGATTGTGGGGATTCTGTGCTTTGTGCTCATATTTTTCAGGTATTTTCACAACATCTATCTATTTTTACAGCATATTGTCAGCACTGCCCTAATGTCGTATATTTTTTAAGAAGCCATTTTTCTTTGCATGCAGATGGAAAAGACGTCTTTTCACTGTCGTTAGGCAAAGCTACCATCAGAACCAGGTGAATAATGCGGTTGTTTAACGGCACATGGAGTCCAAATCATCACCTCCAAGAAATGACTCCTAAAAAACAGTTGCGCACACACTGCAGCTCGGAGGGGGATGAATCTGGTTTTGGATTCCCTCACATACTCACTGTGACGTTTGTATGCCCCACATGAGAATGATATGGTGCAACGTCCCAGTCATCACATGTCGATAATTTTGTCTACTGCAAAATCTAAGGAGATGATCTGTGGACACGTCCGGCGGACAGCAACCACACAGCAGTGAGCTTGGATAGCCTGAAGTTCCATGAGGAATGGATCTCAGATGACCTCGCCGGCTCAAACATATCCCCACTGTAAACTGACAGTGCTGTTAACAATACATTGTATGTCACATGCATGCCGTCCCTCCATATGACAGGTCGCCAGTCTGTCACAGGACAACACAGAGACGTACAGTACAAACAATGCACACACTCACAAATAAGGCCATTTTAGATTAAAAGTCATGTTTTTAGGAAACTTTTTTTTCCTATCTGTTTATGTTTTCTGTTGGTTGCTTAATTAATTTTCACTCTTCCTTTCATCATTTTAAGACTGGGACAAAAACAGCCCAGAAATGTACATTCCTATGTAAAAAGAGGATGGAGTTATAAAACTAGTCATGAAGATGGCAGCTCGACAGGCATTATCAGTTTGGAACCGTAACCAGTGTTGTAAACACTCTTTGCCATCTATCCTTAAACATTTCAATGAAATGTAGTTAAGTAAAACATGAAATGCAGACTTGTTTGCAAGAATTTGAATTTGGGACAAACTGGTATGAAACCTTTGATCATCTGTTAAATAGCCCATTTCAGCTCAAGCCCTGTTTTCATTATATTGTCTGTTATTTGTTTTATCCAAATGCATGTCTGGGCTCTTTCCTGCGCTATTCTCTACCTCTATTCCGTGCTCAGGAGTAAAACCTTACATATCTGTGATGGCCGCATGTGCAACCACACAACAAATGATTTGGTAATGATTTCATTTAAATAAATGTCATATTTTACTTTAACACATGTCACTTTTTCACTTTGATTTGACATTGGTTAACTATTTGGGTGCACACATTTAGTTGACTCATTTTGTCATTTCTTGTGGTTTTGGTTTACTTTAAACTAATATGCTTTTCATCTGAGTTGCCAGTTCCTGGGAGGCTGTCATGTGGGTGTGGCCAGTAAAGGAAAGGAGTCCCCAGCTGTAAAAGATCTCCATGACAAGGAGGCTTAGTTGGACTCTTCCACTTAGTTTTAGAAGGGGAGTTGGAAATGTTTAGGTTTTTCTATGTGGTTTTGTCTTTTGTAATTAAATTTGGAAAGTTTAATTATTTAAGTCCTCTTCCTCATAGGTTGCTGATTTAAGTACTCTACTTATTAGTTTGGTCTTTTGTTGCAGTTTTGTTTAGGTAAAGGTATTTTATGTTCCCCTCTTGTGTCAAAATGGTCTGATCAACCAGTGTATATGTTTCCCTTGTGTGTCAGTTTAGGAAAGGAAGGAGAAAAAGTATGTTCCTGGGTGGTAAATAAATTTTGTTACTATTTTTCTCAAAGATTTCCCTGTGCTTCTCTGCTTTTTCGGCTCGGTCCCTTACAATATCTATATGCTGCCTGTTGCACAGTAATTTCTTAAATGGCACCACAGTTCTGTTCAGTGAAACTACAGTAGAGAGGATTAAGTGTGCTAATGCTCAGGAGATTCTAACCTTGTTTGATTTGCAGCGCACTAGTATGTTGGACCTTGTCGCACCCTACTGATCTAGTCTCACTATAGCCCTTTTTGAGCCATGGTAAAATTAATCCAGTGTGCAATATGACATGCTTGTCAGCACGCTAAAGGAAAATAGACTGTCCCCTTCCGTTTTCTCTAACATTCCTACAGCAGGATTTACTGTCTTCTTTCTGAAAGGAGGGATGACAGTAGGGTAGTCTGTGGTCAGGATGTGTCCCATTTTCATTGAATAGGGTTAGATTAAAGACCTTGTCCAATGTTTTAAGAGAAGATCATTTATAACCATTTCACCTGAAGACCCACGTGACACAGTAAAACTGAAACCCATTGACCTCTTGTGGAGACCTAACTGGTATCCGGCACTCCTGGTCCTCTTTGGTCTGACTGCTACATTGTAGGATTCTGCTCCCTCAGTTGCAACATTGTGTTGGGGTCACAGGCAGTTTTATGGTTTGACTCTGACTGGAATGATGGAGGATTTTTAGTGCATTTTGTGCTTTATGGTTGCTTTTTAAAAGAAAATTTAAAAAATGACTATGCAGATGATGTCCAGGTTTACCTATCCAAAAATCAGTCAGCAAGGATTGTATTAATCTATAATTTTATTGTTTTAACCCTGAATAATTAGGAAAATATTAATGACCACAAGGCAAACAAGCGTAGCAGTCTTTCTAGTTGTCTTGGTACCATCGTTCTCCTTCTCTTCGTTCGTCTGTCAAGGACCATAGTGTGGCCTTTGATGGGGATTTTGAATTTGATGAGCAGATGAGCTTTGTCATTAAGTTAAGCTTTTTCCAACGTAGGGTCTAAACCAAGGCCAAAGGCTTACCCAATCAGAAGAAACTAAAAATAGTAATCCATTCTTATATAATCCTGATTAGATTATAAATCATTTTATTGTGGTATTGATAAAAGAAAGTCTGCAACCATTACAGAATGCAGCAGCTCACGTTTGGCTCGTTGGTAAGCCAAAGTATGATCTTACTTATCAAGGAATTTAGTGGGCTAATTTTCAAATATTGGTTGTTTTAAATTTCTAAATTGGTACTTTGGTTCATGTCTCTACTGTGGCACCTATACTCAGGTCAGGACACTTGAGTCTGCTGATAAGCTTTGCCTCATGGTTTGTAAAACCACAAGCAGACTTGCACACTTCACGTTTGACGAGTTTTGAATATTTCTAAAGACACGTTATTTTCCTTGTTTTGCTCTAAATGAAGCTGGATTACCAGACGGTATTCTTTTGTTCACTGTTTGTAATATTTATTGTTAACATATTCTTTATGTCCATTTCTTGTTTCCTTATGTTGTGCTTTGCTGTCTTTGCTTTTTTATATACTTTATTTAAAGGGCTTTTTTTTTATATCTTCAAGATTTTGTTCTGTGTCTCTTATTTTAAGGGCTCTATAAATAAACGTGATGTTTGTCACGTAACAACAAACTAATGTATTATATTGGGATTTAATGTGGCAAGAAAAAGTGTCACATAAGTGAAGTTGTAGGATATTAAATGTTTTCATATATATTACAAATAAAAGTTTGATAAGTGTATTCAGCCTGCTTATGTTAAACTTTGTAGCCCCTCCTTTCTCTACAATGACCGTTTCAAATCTTTTGAGGTATGTTACTACCAGCTTTGAGCATGTAGAGATTGAAATTTTACCCATTCTTCTGTCCAAAAGTATTCTTCTTTTCACAAAAGCATCTATGAGCATCAGTTTTAAACTTGTGCAAAAGATCATTTAGATTCAGGTCTAGCCTGTTCTATCACATCAGTAAGCTTTGATGTAATCAAATAATAATAATTACCGTATTTTTTGGACCATAAGTCGCACGTTTTTCAGTTTGGTCAATCCTGCGACTTATAGTCAGGTGTGACATATATCAATTTTAAATGGTAAATCATACTGACCAAGATGAACCAAGTAGTAAGCATTACCGTCTATAGCCGCAAGAGGGCTCTTTAGGCTTGTGACAATTATTTGCTGCTCCTGTACCACTTAAAAATTTATTGAAACATTAACTTATAGACAGTAAAGACTGAACCCATGTTTGTATACTGTTTCGCTGTGCAGGGGAACATTGCATGGTGCAGCTCTAAGGGCCCAGACCGCGACATAACCCTGTTATTGGGCTGTCCGTGAAGCTAATAACAGCTAGCTAGCTTACAGGGCTGTTGTCTGGGCGGTTTACAACTTTGCTGATGCACGTGAGCTTTATGTTGCTCTGAAACATCTTTGTCATTCTGTTAGCTTAGCATGCAGTACCATTGTGATCACAGTCTTATTTTAGCATAATTTTGACAACTTTCAGCATAACGAGCCGTTACGCTGAAATGCGCCGACGAGAACTTTCCGGGTTGGTGACTTGTTATGCTAATTTACCCCATTCAACATCAAAGGTATGTTTCATATTATTCAGTCGACTGTGGATGCAGCTATGTAATTGAATACATTGCTTTACCAGATTAAAGTCCGTTTATTTAATTTTGGATTGTGCGAGACAAATGTTTAAATAAATCCGACTTATAGTCTGGTGCGACTTATATATGTTTTGTTCCTCTTTATGACACATTTTTTGACTGATGCGACTTATAGTCCGAAAATAATGTAAGGTAATGTCTCTCTCATCCTTTAAGATGATCCTCTGCCTGGAGTCATTTGCCGCCGTTAACAGTTTTTCCTCCTGGACCTTTTTGTATTAAGCTTCATCCATCTTCCTAGAATCTCTGCTCAGCTTCCCTGGCCTGCTGAAGAAATGTATTTTTATAATGTAATTTCTACTAATCAGTTGACCTCTGACAGCAACTGGTTTCAATGGACTTTATTCAGTGGTAGCAAGGTAAAATGAGTTAGGAGTTAAGTGGTGTGCTTTTGCAACAAAAGGTAATAAACACGTAACAGTATGTATTTATTTTAAATCAGACGTGCACTTTTTAAAGTTTGATTGTAAACACCGCACACAAAGTGAAAGAGGGAGACAATGTGCCAGCTCCTCTTTTACTTCCAAGGCTTCTGTTTCAGTCCAAAGTAGGCAAGTTATTATTTTATACTTTTGCTAAATTTGAGCATGTATTTAAAAAAATCTGTTTTTATCACTTCAAGGCAAATGTCCAAGAATAGTTTTACAACATAGCCTATAGGTGATAATTGCTCATGATGGTTTCATGACAATGACCATAAAATCTTTGAGTCACAAAATGAGTGTGAATCATTAAGTCAACAGTGCAATCCTTTCACTTTGTGGAGATAGTTAGCAGTCTTATGCCTGGAGACCGATCAGGAGATCTTTGCGCTTAATGTCTTATGTCTAATCATGTCAGGACTTACCAGTGAATGATTTATTAGGCCCCAACCTGAAGTGTCTGACTTAAAGGACCCAAAAGACATCCAAGCACAGGATAGGATTTACAGATTTGATTGAGAACCAAACAGTGGTGCTAATTCTGGAAGCTTGGGGTTAATTCAGGTTAACTCAGGCCTGGAATGGAGAGTGGAGGATTAGGGACAAAGGCACACTATAATGACTTTAAAGCAGGTGAGATAAGATTCACTAACTGGAATGACATCCAGGGAGCTCTGATCCCTGAGTGTGGAGGAAGCTTCATGATGAATATCTGGGACCTCAGTGCCATTCCTTGCAAGATACTGTTATTGTGACTTACTGTGAAACCAGTTGCCCATTGGGATATGAATAAAGTCCTCAATCTGAATACTGTGGGAGTCTCATTTCACCTTGTGTGACAATAGATGCACAATCTTTATACAGGCAATGACTGCCAAGGCGAATTCTCTCTCAGCGGGTTAAATTGAGGCAAATTCTCCAGAAATGTAGAAATTCCCAATTGAGAATATGACCTTCTGTCTCTTGTCCTGCTAAGAAAAATCTGTCCAAGGAGACCAACAAGGCATGCTTAAAACATATAGGTGTCTGTACAGAGGTGGTGCCAACAGCTTCTGACCTGAAACCAGAGTCTTAATTAGCAGAGTGAGAAACATGTTTACAGGGAACCTGAAAAAGGAGCTGAGAAACCTTGACTAATGTCAAAGACCAGAAACCTGGAATAATGGGAAGTACAGCTAAACATGAGAAAAAACAGAACGGAATACTGGAATAACAATAAAAACAGGAACCTGCACAAAGAGCTGAGAAAAAAGTAAATCCAAAGTCAAGGGGATCCCAACAAATGGGACCTTTTTATCAAACACTATCACTAAGATTACCAATTCAAAACTGAGCGAGACTCCAGATTCCAGCTGTATCTGCAATAAACATCTTCTGATCTTCACACCATCCCATCATTGTGTCTCTGATGTATCACCTCTCTCCCATGTGTCCACATTATCTACTCAGTCTTCCAAAAAATAGCCTCATCACGTAATTTATGTATGTATGTATTTTTAATGTCTAGAATCATTTTATAGTAATATTTGCATGTTTTATTTAGTGGCTCTTGCTAATGTGTAAACTGTTGATCTGATTACCAGTGAAACAGGCTGCTCATGTAACCTCTGCTCAGTTTAAGATAAATGCCATTGCAAAAAGGTCCCCCACAAGCAGAAAAATATCTAAAATCAGATGAGAAAACACACACACACCACACTGCCAGTTGCTTATTTACGGGAAAGATGAGACTTCCAGTAATTTTTTTTCTTTTTGTTTTAAATCTCTCTTTACAGCAGCTGTAACACCTATTACAATCAGCTACAGCAAAAGCTCACATTTATTTTAAATGACTTGATTTATTAGAACTGCAGCTCCGACACAGCTCAATGGGGAAGATAAGACCAAGAGATGGTACAAGAGGACTGTCTCATGCAGGGCAGAGGTTCTAAGGGAAAACCTGTAAATGAAATTAAGAGGAAATAAAGTAGGAGAGCAATTTTACCACAGCCCATTCTGGTGATGTACAGGAAACTATTTGCGCGGCTGAAAATTTCTACTGTTTTTGTCGGATAGTTCTCTTTGAAGCACAACTACAGCACAATACCATGCAATGTCCACCAACATCAGCTAGATGGAGAAAAAAAACAGCAGCCTGACAGGAAAGACGAGATTCTTTCGAATGGTTTTCGAATGGTTATGACTCATTTAAAAAGATCCTGATCAGCCAATGTCGTTTGAACTATGAAGTGTTCTCTCTCTTAAAAGACCACCGCCCATCTTAGTCATTATTGTATTTAGGTGAGCCAATCAGAAATGCTCCGTGGTTCCAGTAAATCACTTTGTCTCTCCTCATGGTTTCTCATCCTGACTGTTGGTACGGTAAACATTTACCGCACTGGTTACCAGGGTGGAGCCAGGTAAAATTGTCAACCCAAGCTGTTTTTTTTTAGATGCCAGATAGAGAGTTTAATCTGATATGTGGTGACAGAATAAGCCATGTGTGTACACTGAATGCCCACTAAAGAAGCAGGATGGTGTAGCGCTGACCAGACGGGTGTTTTAGGCTCTTTGAAGAGGCAGCGGAATTGCAACCCATATATCTCAGTTAATACAAATCTGATTAAAATGATTAACAAATGATCCTTTACTAAGGAAGTTTGTGTTTACTGTGAAACAAAACTGAGCCAGATACTGAAATGAAATATTCAAATACAGTGCTCTACAAAAAATATTTATGACACCTTGCATTTTTTCCCCCAAACATTTTGCAAAGTTGCAGGTGATGTGAAGCAACAAAGTGAAAAAAAGGCAATAAGCACACTGTAACAATTAGCCAACGTTACATGTCAAATTGCATATTATTGACATGTTATATTGTTAAAAATGCATTAATAGAAAACAGTTAAAAACACATCAACTGGTATTTCCTTTTGGTTTATTTTGCTTGGTTAGAAATTGTGTTTGTTTTCTGGGCATGTCCTCACCTGCAGTGGAGGGACACCATCCTGGCATGTCACTCTCAGGTGCGCAGACATAACAGTCCTCAGGGATTTGCATATGATTTATTGGTTCCCGGTATGGCTCAAACTAAGAGGCAGATTAAAGAGGGGTGACACTGGCGAGAGCAGATTTTTCTGTTGGTACAGATTTTCATGTAATTATTGGAATGTGTTTAAGATATTTTCAGTTTGTATTAGTTTATAAATGTATTGTTTTGTTTGCTCTTTGTCTAGTGTAAATATTGTACCTTTTCATATTCATTTGATGCAACCCTAATAATAGTTTTTTTTCCCAAATTTAGGTTCATTTGTATTTAAGCTGTTTGTCATTTGTTGTTCGTTGTTGAGTGTTGGTGCTTCTGTTTGGTTACACTGCTGGCTACAAAATAAAAAGAACAAGAAGCTTCCGCAGATTTCACATTGCTTTGTTTTGTTTTTTTTTGACTGCCTTTTGGGGCCCACTTCCATGGCCGCTCAACCAGTTTGACAAGCACATGACACACGTTTTGGAGAAAATGAAAGAAACCGGGGTATGACAGCGTTTTACAAATATAGAGGTCCTTTTAAAAGTATTCAATCTCTAAATACTTTTCACATGGTACCATAAGGTCTTCATTTGAGATTTTATGTGATAGATCAATACAAAGCAATAGATAGTTGTAAAGTGAAATGTAATTTTTCCAACCTTTTTTTTTAACAGAAATCTAAAAGCTTTATTCAGCCCCGTTTAATCTGACACAGTTGCAATGGTAAATGGAGAACCGTTAATCGCAGTGTGGAACGTCAAGGGACCGTGGTTCATCGTGATAACGTTTAACCCTTAGAGTAGAAGTTGTGATAAAGGTGAGAGGACAAGCTTTAGCCACCGTGATACGCGCTCCTTGTTTATGTGCATAAACAGTCATATCTCTGAGAGCCTTGGATTTCACTGATATGACTCATTTTCAAGTGAGAGACAGCATCCATGATTTCTCTCAGATCAGAAACCTGTATAACCAGTAGTGTGTTTGTAACATGTAGCAGACTATGAACTGGACTGATGATTTGTTGTGATGACCAATGTAAACGTACCGCTGCAATTCCTGTGTACTTTGTAGCTGATGCTCTGTATTGTAGGGGAGGTTGTGTAACGCTGTTATCTCAAGGGTGAATAGTAAACTTCACAATTGTCCAGTTGGCTGACATTACTGGTACTCTTAGCGCAGATAGAGGCTATAAAATATATGACTATCATTCATCAGATAAAAAAACTCTTAATATATAAAAAAGGATCCTAAATTTAAAAAAAACACAGAATGGTCACAACTTTCTCAAAAGATTATAATGTTTTTATGAATGTTTATGTGCATACTTTGGCCATTTACCAACATGTAAAATTATTAGACATATGATCTTTGCTGTGAATATTCTGCCATCTTTATTGGTTTTCAATAAGGAGAAAAGCAACCAGCAGCTCTGTGATTTTTTTTCACTGGTTAACATTTTATTGAATTTTCATCACAACACTGTCCATTCTCTGCACAAGTGATATCCACCCGCAATTACATTGGTACAATGACAGAGCAATGGAGAACAAACACTAAACAGTAGACAGAATAGGAAAAGGGGGATCTAAGAACAAAATAAGAAAGTTAAATAAATGGGGAAGGGGGGCAGGACCTTGTTCGCCCTGTTTACAAACATTAAAATATTTTGTAGCACATTTTGGCCAACTTTTATCTGTCCACTCGTTGCTGTCAAATCCAACCCCACTGGGGCTTCGTGCGGGCTCTTAATTTAGCCCCTGCAGTCTAAATAGGTCCCATTTCATTTGGAAGATCTCCATCTTATTTAGTAATGTGTATGAAAGGTGCTCCAGTGCAGCTAATCTGCCTAGCTGCTTATACCATAAAGTAATGGGTGGAATAGAGGTGGCCTTCCACTGAGGAATAATCCTTTTGCTCCCCAAGATTAATGCATTCTGGACCCATTGAGCGGCGTTTGATGACAAGTGTTTAAGGGGAGATGGGCTCCCAGACCCGGCTGCAGAAACAAATTACAGGGGGGGCATTCCATTTTTTTAGGGGGGCACACTTTAAAAAGAAAAAAAATTTATATATATATATATATATATATATATATATATATATATATATATATATATATATATATATATACACTTCAGGCTGAACAGTGGCTCTGTGACTACTGTAACGAACAAACAAATAGCAATAGTGTCAGTGTTGCCAAATTAGGCAGGTTTCCAACCAATTAGGCTTTTGAACACATTGAGCTAGAAAAAAAATAGCTTATGGGCAGATAAAAAATTTCGGAAACTTTCCATAACATCTGTTGGGCTTTTAGAAAGAATTACTAACAAAATATCAAAATAGTCATTATCTATTTTTTAAATAAGTTGAATCGTTCGATCTGACATAATCAATGAATAATAGTTATAATGAATAATATTGTTATAATAAAACAAGACAATAATAATGGTTAATCAAGTGTTTGGTCAGTGTAAACGCCCAAGAGGGGTTGAGTTCTACTTATCTACTTAAAAATATTTCATGACTGCGTGTAAGAGAAATGTTTAATTGAGCTATGCTGAGAGAAATTACGTGTATATTAAGGTAGATTTACAGCTCATGTTGGGAAGCTATTTCTAACTTATTTTTGTCCAGTTGATATATCCTGATTGTTAAAGAGATCTTGCACTGAAAAAACTGACTTTTTGGTGTAGTAAACTCTATTACAGTATTCGTCTTAATTTCTACTTTGTATTTTTAAGCTTCTGTAAGAACTAGAATTTTTGAAGTAAAATTAAACCTTTTTTTTAAGTAATACATGAATTTTGGAGAAAGAGTAAGTTTTACTTAGATTTCCTTAAACTATTTAAATGCTTAATAGTAGTATGAACATAAACCTATAAATACTGCATAAACTTTACTCAAAAAATGTTGCGTTTCAAAACGGTCGCAAGCGCATGCGCACTGTAGCTCACAGCAGGACCGCTTCTGCCCAGAGTCCAGACGTTACAGGATCACACACAGAGCAAGCGGTGGTCCCGACGACAGTCATTCTTCAGGTAAGTTATTATTACTCTGCTTTAAATTTGTGATAATAGCTAAGTTTGCGTGTAGTTTCAGGCGAAATATGTCACTGTTCATAAGTTTATTAACTGACGTAGAACATGTTTCTGTTCTCTGTAAAACTTTTGGCGGCAACATAGAAGTAGCTAGCGTTAGCTTAATTCGACTGGGAGCTCTTCTCCAAGACAATAACTGTGCTAACAATTTTATGTTGCTCTAAAACATAGAGGTAATTAAAATAAACAAAAAACGCTTGGTCTTGGGGGGGGGGGGGTAAATGAAAGCCTGGCGCCCCACGGTCTTTATAATATGGTGGTTGGAGGGGGGGAAGACTCTGCAGTTTAGCATAGCTATGTGGTGTACTGATGGGTACAGTGTTTCCCGCAGGCGAGGCGGTGATTTGGGTGGGGGGGGTGGGGGGAGACTAACTTTTGCGCGGACCGAGTCGCGGAGGGGGGTGTGAGGGGGGGGGGGGTGTATGGAGACGACAAGATTTGCGCGGAGGGGGGGGGGGGGGGGGGACGTTAAGTTTTGCGCGGACCTACTCGAGGGGGGGGGGGGGGGTGAGAGACGTTAAGTTTTGCGCGCGGGGGGGGGGGGGGGGGTGGTATTCATGTGTTTTTTCCCTGCCATTCACTATATGCACGCGCGAAAGCAACAACAAAGAAGTACTCTGTCTCTCCGCTTGCCACAAAGAAAACTGTCCACTCGACAAGCCAATCAGTTTTTTTCCATCTAATCAGAGTATGGCTTGCAAATACTGCAATTGGATGGTTAAAATCAAAATGCTGCAGCTTTTGGCAGAAATGACTAAACATGACGGTGGGATTGAAGAAAAAGAATAAACAGTTGAATATTTTAGCCTAAGTTTTCTAGGCTAAAATATTCAACTGTTTATTTATTTTTCTTTTTTTTCTCTTCAATTCGTTTGTGCATGTTCAAGTCAAAGGCACCATAGTAGCATCGCTGCGTCGTGCTGTGCGAAGCCCACCGCTACCCCCTCGTGCCACCCATCAATACTCATAATAAATTGAATATATTTTCTGTATATTTCTGTTATTACTGTAAATATTCCTGTCAATATGCATGCCTGCCAATGCATTAAAGTGACTGACAGTACTGCACACTGCATGGCAGTGTCTTATTAAAATATTTTTCTATTTATCAACAGGAAGCAAATCACATAAAAACATTATCCTCATTATTCAGGTAGGTGGGAAAATAATAGAATATTGTCTTATATTTGCCCTTATTCATCTATCAAAATGTAATATTAAAATTGTGGCTGAATATTTTTGAACATTGTTTTAATACCACAAATTGTGTCTCTTCTTTTTTAGGGTGTCCTTTGGAGGAGCCAGTGGACTTTGTGGACGGTTGGACTTGAGGTCTAGGGAGAGGAGGTAGAGGAGGAACCGTTATTCGCAGCCTTATACTGTACCTCGGGGAGAAGGAAGAGGAACTTATTGAAGACTGCTTGGTATGGCATAATTTTAATCATTTAAAAATATATTTTTATGGCGGACTAAAGGGACATTGTGTAGGAATTACTGCCATCTACCGTTGCGGTTGTATTTTGATACAATAGAAATCATATTGATTGATATCGATAACTATTAACAAATTCAAAACAGATATTTAAAAAGCAGCCCTGGCCATTTAATTTTGTTGCATAGCAACCTATTTTTAGATAAAAACACACAAACACAGACTGAACCTTTTATTCAACCACCTTTTTACTAAAACTGCAAGTTTTTAAAAAAGAAAAAAGTATGCATTCTCTTTGAACTCTTTGAAGGTGGCAAAGCTCAGTTCCTGGGTCTGCGCTGTGATTTGTTAGGATGTAATGAATTAATATTAACCCACATGTCTAAAATGCAAAAGGGGGGAAAATTGTTTTTCCATTGAACTTTAATTGACCCTTTTTTTTTTCCATTATCGACATATGTCTATAGGTTGATGTATATCGTTATTGAATTATTGTACAGGCCTAGCAGACAGCAGATGGACAACAGCCGCTGCATGTAGCGGCATAAACAAGCCTCTATGCAAAGAAGTGGTCCGTCAGCACAAGGCAAAACATGGCGATGTTGTATTGTTTTCCTGATTCAGGTTTACCAGCCTTCTTTCGACTGCTGTGACTAAAATGACATCTGGTTTGTTACCGACAGCCATCGGCCCAGCTGTACATAAATGCAGCATCAATGTAACGCATCATTACTGAACGTATAAACATGGCGACACGATATGGCAGCCAGCACAGAGCTTTCCATGTATATCCATGTATATACAGTATAAATCATTATTCAGAGCTTATTCGAACACTTCAGTCTGTTGATAGGTGTACTTAGTGATTAATAAAAAAATACGTTTTAACTATTTGATTTTAAAGCGCTTCACAGTGGTTAGCGCTGGTGCCTTGCAGCAAGAAGGTTCTGGGTTCAAATCCAACCCTTCCTCCCACAGTCCTAAAAACATGACTATTAGGTTAATTGGCTTCTCTAAATTGTCCTTAGGTGTGAGTTTGTGTGTGAATGGTTGTTTGTCTCTGTGTTGCCCTGCGACAGACTGGCGACCTGGCCTGGGTGTAACCGCATGAGGGACTAAAGCCGGGCGTACACTGTACGAGTTTTTCCCCTTTTCGGGCCGATTCTTCAGTCGTGCGGGCATTTTTGAATCGGGGTGAATTTCAGCTTGATCGTAGAGGGGGGGAGGAGGGGGGACTGGCTTCTCACGACTACCTCCCGATCAGGAATCGGACGATCGGTGAAAATCAAACATGTTTGAAAATCAGTCGGCTGTCGTGAGGTTTTCGTGAGCGCATCCTGCTGTTCAAGCAGAGCTACGAGGGGGCGCCCTCCCCTCCTCTCCGTCCCCACCAGCGGAGGGAGGGGAGCGGGCGTCCCTGAAGCGACCTCCGCCCGGCCCGCTCGTGGGGGCGTTGGGGAGGGCGGCAACGCGCTGGCCGCCTGTTTCGGCACTCCTCCGCGGTCCGCCGCCTGTTTCGGCACTCCTCCGCTCGCGGGGGGGTGCGGGCTGGGCGACCTGCTGTGCCGAGCGGCTGCCGGTGCGTCTCGTCCCTCCTCTCTCCCCTCCGTTCCCCCGACGCCCGGTGCCTCCTGCGGGCCTCGCCAGAGCTGGGCTCGAACCCCTGCTCTGGGTCCCTGTCACCTACCGTCGCTCGCCTGCCTCTGCCATCACAGCGAGCGGTCCCAGAGGGGGCACGACGTACAGTGTGAGCAGTCCGGTCGCGTCCAAGCGCCGCGCCGCACAGATCGTGAGCGGTGAACTTTTTAAAACCCGCGGTTCCGTCGCACAGTTTGAGATGTATATAAGTACCACGACTGAAAAACTCGTACAGTGTACACCCGGCTTAAGCGGGTTAGAGGAGGGATGGATGTTTGATTTTAATAGATAACAGGAGATGTTATCTCCTTTACACAATGTCCCATTAAACGTTCAAATTAAGAAGAAAGTAGTCAAACAGATGTATTCTTGTGTTCTTTCTTCCCTGATAAAGAAGTCACTTTATTCATGCAGCTTTTTTATTTGTTTCTCGAATAAAAGAATAAACATTCTTTTTTGTTGTTGTGCATTACATGCAGGAGGACAGCTGGAGTGACGTCAATAAACATATCCTGAAAATACATGTTCTCCACGGTGCTGATGAGGACCCAGTTGATGTCTCCATCCTTGAAGGCCAGGAGATTTTGGCAGCATTCAACAGGACTGCAAAAGCCTGCTTGCTCCTCCTGGGACTGAAATATGCCCTGAACTTGGCATACCCTCCACTGATCTCTATTTATTCACTGGATTGCTGATTCGCTGTTGTTAGTGCATATCTCTGTGAAGCCACCAGCCGCCATATTGGTACTCCTTATTTTCCCCCAGTAACTTGGGAATATGTGCTCTACAGCATTAAATAACGAGGATTTTCTCATGTTCAGGGGAGGCTTAAAACGTTTAAAATGTCAAATGCCATATACTTTTATGTTATCTACTAAAACTATTAAGTACTGAGAAAGTCATGTGCTGAAATATATTGCATGTTATTTATATACACGCACACGTATATATAACATGCAATATATTTCAGCAGATGACTTTCTCAGTACTTAATAATGTTAGTACATCCACTGACTGTAGAATTACCTGTGAAACGTTTTCACACAGCCAGAAAACTGCTTGTTGTTGCAATCAAATCCTATGGGGTTCTGTGAGAGTAGGGAGTAGCAAGATGGCGGCCAGTGACTTCAGTTTTTCGGGCAAATCAGCACTCCAGTGAATAATAGAGATCAGTGATACCCACCCACTTTGCACTACACTTTTGAAGTCTTCCAAAAATTTGGATGGATTTAAACTGTCCCCAAAAGTAAACACCTTGAAGTTTAAGTTGCTTTCCTACATGCATTTATGACTTTGCCATCTTAGAGGAGGAAAATGTGGCATCAAATGCCAAGAATTAGCAGTGGGTTCCATTTAGTGTTAGTGGAAGATTGCCTTGTCATTAATGTTTAATTTTTTGCCAAATAAGGTATATATATTTTTTTAACCAAATAACAGATACCTTTATTCAAATATCTAGTGGAGATTTTATTCTTCATTGAGAATGGTTAGACAGTTGAAGCTGTTAATTTTTTTTTGTTGATTTTGTTTCATTAATGTTGTAACTGCATTCTTGAAAGTCAGCTAGTCCGGACGACTTGTTTAAGTGTTGAAATTGCACCGTTTCAGTGTGTAGGTTTGTAAGATTTTTATTGCACATTTGAGTAGTGACTATTACCAGATCTGTGTTGGATGTGGTGTATATGTAATACTGTGTATTTGTTGTTTACAAGTCGTACCAATCTTATATTTTTTTTCGGCACAAATTCTAATGCAGTACAACAAAATGCACTTTTAATAGTAATGCTATATTGTACATGCTTTTTTTTTTCATTTAAATAGAGGCATACATAATCTATACTCCACAGCTCAAAGTGTAAGTGGTTGTTTCTGTTCTGACCCTCGACCAGAAGTTATTTTAAGCATGTTTGTTTAAGTTAAACATTCTTGATGTGACATACGAGTATATTTCTGTAACGAATCTTGATGCTCAGTTTTAGAGGGTTGTACTTTTTTCTTTTATTACATATTTAAATAGTACTATTCCAGTTAGACTGTCAAATTTCTTGCTGACCCATGACAGATTGCAATTTAAAACAATAATGTATTTGCCATCTTTGTTAAACTGTTTAAAATTGAGAAATAAACTGTTTATTGTATAGACTATTGGTTCAATTTATTTGGTAACATTTATCAAAATAAAACTGGCAATGATTACCTAATATTAGTGAGTAATATTAACATAATGAAGCAAAGTAAATGTCAAGCACAAGAAAATAATAAAATCTACTTAATTACTTCATAACAGCAAATTCTACAGGAATATAAAATTTACTTAAAATTTTGAGTAAAATGCAAGTTCACTTTACTTATTTTTTTTAAATAAATCTAACTTACAACTTGGATGTAATTAAGTAAATGTTACTTAATATCTTCACAACTGTTATGTATAATAGAAAGTAAAATGTACTTGATACTGGCAAGTGAGCGTTACTTAAAATTGCAGCATTAAATTTTACTTAAATAATTTGAGTGCAAATACTTACAATATATTTTTTAAGTAAATCTTATGAGTCGTTTTTTTCAGTGTGTGTGTTATTTGGTTGTCTGATTGTACATTTTGTTTGGAGCCCATATGCTCAGTTTTTTTCTTTGCTTCGGCGCAGTTGTGTGCTAATGACATGTTCTTATGTGTTTAATAGTTCTGTGCTTTTAACATGAGAGAGTTTCAGATTTGGGCTTGTTTTTTTATTTTAAGTTAGGCATGTTTTAAGCTGGTTTGGGTTACTGGAAACTAACAGTGACATAGGGTAACCTGTAGCGCTGTGTCAACTTAAAAGTCCAGCATAAGCTACACGCTAATAAACATGAGCGCTGGTGTCAGGCTGAACACTGAATGAAGTACTAGAACAGGTTCTGTAATTACAGCAGCTATGAGAACAAGGATCTGAACAGCTTGTGCTGCTAGCTGTCTAGCTAACCCTGCTAGCGTTAATGTTTACTCCAGTTTAGACTTCATTGCTGGCATTTCAAACATAAATTAATAACGCTCCTTCCAGCTCGCTCTCTGCTTCGTTGTCACTTCTTGTAATTGTTTGGTAATCAGACCAAATTTTCATCCCGCTCTACCGACACCAACGGTGACCACAACCGAACTGCGGCGGCTGCGGCCGGCGGCGACTGAAGGCTATGACTCGGTGTCCCGCCCCACTCCAGCTGTGATTGGCTAGCATGCTGCCGTCAGTCGTTGATTTGATTGGTTAAATTGTATGATTGACACATCAAAGATAGTACTAAAAGGACGATGGCCACTCCGAGGTAAAAAAAAAAAAAAAAAAGACAGCTTCCAGTCCAGGGCGGGCACAGCTGGCTCACAGGGCGGGCACGGCCCCCCAATGCCCGCCCATGCCGCCGGGTCTGTGGGCTCCCCAAAATGAACAAGGTGGGATAAAAAAATGAATTTCTTTTTGTATAATCAATTTGACATAGACAGCTCTGTGATTTTACACAACCACGGACATATTCCTAAGTGCACGGCGAACTATGCACAAGGGCATAACCATCCTCTCAGAAGTGAGGGGGACATATTTTGAGTGATTTATCGTTCTCTTTCACCTCTCCTTAGTGGCTAAGGGACCACATAATGACCAACAGCAGCAGTGCAGCACCAGGTGAGATCATAAGCTGCCAAATGAAAATATTGAACATGAGATGTTTGGTAAACATTCGTGTAAGCAAATTATTACTTATAACATGATATGGAATGGGAGTGATAAGGTAACAGGGTCATAAGACTCATAATTTAATTTATTAGCATAAACATAGAAAGTGACTGACTAAACAAATCCACATTTTAGTCATATGTAACTGTGCAATCAAGATAAAGAAAAATGGTGTGACGTTTCATTGCTTCCTTTAAGAATGCAAATAATGCAGAAGTCAAATAATATCTGAAAATAAATATTTAATAAATCAAATAATGAATCTCCTGCTCTGTCACTGTCTGCAGACTCTCCCTTTCAGGGCTGCAGCCTGGTCTCTGCCCTGACTCAGGGCCTTCTCCTTGAAATACCATTTACAATACAGAATAAAATGTTTTAGAGTGGGAATGAGAGTTACTCTGAAATAGCAGTGAATACCCTCTCCTGATAACTGCTTGCTTTCTCCTTGCAGGCATAAATATTTTACTCAGCAAGTTGTAACCTCTCCTCACCTGTGAAGACCCAGCCTCATTGTCCACTGCTGCTAGCTTCTGCTCTCCCTGCTTCTGCTCTTTCTATTGTGGCAATAAAGATTGATTTTAAATATGTGGAAAGCCACGATGAGCACAAGTTCTACACAGAAATGCAAGAGGTTTGTGTTTATTCTCGCCATGAACTACCAAGCACGGAATGTAACAGAGAGGTGACAGTATTGTTGTTCACTAGCTTACTGGCATGTAATGAGTCAGCGTTTAGCTAACATTATCTGCAACAGCATTACTCAACTAACAACAGCTTTGTTATTAGTGATAGTTTTTCTGAAAGACCTTCATGCTTCCCTATGCAGACGAGCTTTGTGCTGATTTCATTTCTCAACATGCAATGAGTCACCATATAGCTAACATTATCCAAAACAGTGTTACTCAACTTACACGGTTTATTTGGGGGAAAAACATTTTTAAAAGTTTTTTTCTGCCTTCTTCACAATGTGTGCCTCCCCCACTGTGAAGAGCTGCTCAGCTGCAGCACGCCTCCTGTCTGAGATTCACAGAGTTCGCTCTGAAAAGCACGTTACCACATGTAAATAATGGATTGAAGAGTCATAGCAGATGGAAAAAGTGTGTGTGTGTGTGTGTGTGGGGGGGGACAAAGGGCACAGATTCGAGAGGTACCCCTCAGTCCATTATACGCTCATGACAATGCAGGTTACATACACTGAAGTTTACCTCTCTACAGGAGGTAAGCTTGATGAGGTGTGTTCAAACAGAAAGTCGCTGCATTTGAATCATGGTTTTCTGAAGGAGTTTTGTTTTTTTGGGTTGCAGTTCCAACTAACTAGGGTAGTACTGACCAGAATATACAGGGCAGTTCTTAATTCTTGGTAAATGTGAGATGAGAACAGAGATAACTTCCTCTTTGTTGCTCGTGCAGCTTAGTAATACAGTGTCACCCTTTATCTTTGGATGAAAACATCAAACCAAAGCGCCTAGCCTCAGTCCAAATAATAAGCCTAAAAATAGTAATGAGCTAAAGTTTTTGCTCAGGATTCAGCTCAGAAATGAGGTATAAACTCTATTTAGAGTATAAACCATGTACTCTGGAGTTTTAATTATTTCTGCTTTAATTTTTTTTGTTGACATGCTGTGACCAGGTTAATTAATGTTAGAATTACCAGCAAACACTGTATTTCTCTTTATTTTGTTCTTAAAAAAACTACCAATATGCTTGTTTTTCTGAAAGACCTTTATGCTTCCCTATGCAGATGACCTTTGTGAAGATGCTGATTTCATTTCTCAACAGGACAATGGACCTGCCCATAATGCCAAAAATATCAATACCTGCTTTATTGACCTTAGTGTCACTGTTTGATTTGCCAGGAAGATAATGTGACTTAAACTAAAATAGAGAAGCCGTGAAGTCACCCGTGCCTTGAATCAACAAAACAGCCTCAGACCCCCCCCCCCCCCCCCCCACATTACCATGTATGATGTTTCTTTTGATGTTTTACACCAGTTTTAACGGGACACACACCTTGCTGAAAGTTCCAGTTTCATCTCACTGAGTCACAGAATATTAGACATTAGAGTTTTGGGGATCATTGAGATGTACTTTGGCGAATGTGTAACCCACCTTTAGGTTCTTTGTGACCCTTTTGTTCTTTACTGTTCTTTATAATTTGATGAGTCTCTATTTTCATTTTTTATAATCTACCCTGAGATTACCTGAGGCCAAAATGGCTCAGTTTAAGATGTTGTTCTTGGTTCTTTATTGAACTCATGGATGCGTTGCCAATGTGCTCTTAGAGTGCACTTTGTAGACCGGTCACACCTTGGAAGGTTCAGCACTGTTCCATGCTCACTCTTTTTTTTGTCTAATGGATCTTACTGCCGTAAGATCCATTAGACAAAATACATCAATACATCAATAAAAGTTTCCACAACAGCATTTAACCATTAAACCATCAGATTGAACCGAAACTGGTCCACTCCTCTGTAACGGGGAGTCGTTAGGGTTGTTATTGGCCTGGCTTAAAGGAGCGACGTTTTGATCACCTGCATGAGGGTGAGAATTGAGGTGATGATTGGCCGGAATTAATCCTATAGCTGTACTTTTTGTGGAATTACCATGACCTGGATGACTGAGAATCTGCACCAGCAAGAACCTCTGATGTTACACTACCCACTTTTATCAACTAGTATACAGGAAAATGACTCAGACTTTCTTGAAGGTATCGGTGTAACTGACTGAAACCGCTATCGGTTGGTTTTGGAGGTTAATAATGATTTAATAACCCGCCCCTTGCCCCATGACACCTGCAGACAGGCATCAAACCGTGCATTGACGGGGTTGACCATAGACATTATATAGGTAGACACCCCATGGACTGGTGCTGCCTATTGGAGGTGACTTGCACCTTGGATGGGTCTCTCCCATGCCCCCAGTGCATTTATTTGTACTGAGTCAGATGTTTGCCCAACTACAATAAATCATAACTCCCTGATTTTCTACACGGTCTGGTTTGTTACAAACGGCAGAGATGTGGTTATGATACAGGATGCTGTTACGAATAAAAAAAAAAACATGTTTTAATGCTGAAATACGTTGTTTAAACAACATATTTCATAAATGTATCCTCTTTAACAGACAGACATATGGCATATAAATTTTTACTTTGTTTTATTCTATTTAACAGACAGACAAGTGGTATAGCATATTGTTAAATATGTAAATAAATATGTGCTTTAATGCTGAAATACTTTGTTTTATGCTCTTAAACAAAGTTACATGTGGTATTACACATCAATACATGTATACATTAATACATTTTACATTTTATAAACAAGTTAGTTTGTTCATTTAAATTTCTTTCACTCTTTCACATGTAATCCTGATCCTTCTATACATGCCAACAATAATTTCTTCATATTTTTGCTTTCTGTACATGCACACATGCATACACAGTTTTTTCAAGGCCTTTAAAAGTGTTCTTTAAAATGTCCAGGTCATTCCAGTGTCTTACACTACCTTGCTGGCAAATATGGCAGGAGCTTAGGACCTTTGAAAACTGTTTTGCAGCTTCTTGAATGTGTTTGTTCTCTGTAACTGCAGGCTACTTAATTTGGCAACGCGATTCTGCCTTATTTTGTGAAATACGGCGATAATAGATAAATAAGCATAAAATTCCATGGTCCATCTGTTGGGTTTCTGCATTGTTCTCACCAAGTAAAAACCTCAGCTTTAGCACCAATCTCAGCCTAAAATGGTGATCTGCACCACGTGATCTACTCTCAATAGTTATCCCCGGTTATTGCAACCATAAGCTGCATAAAATATGGGCAAAGTTGCTTCCTCTGCGTTTACTTTCGTTAGTGCTCCAGCACGTAATGAGGTGTCTGCATACATAATGTCTATGGGGGCTGACAGTCAGGATGGATGGATAATGTATCAGGTACTGCCACCTTGTGTCTGAAAGCAGGTACTGTTTTCATATTTCTCAGCGAAATATCCCAAACTGCTCCTTATCTGAAAATGATATGAACCACAGAACGCACATCTTACCACATTTCCTGAAAAATGAAAGATATAAAGTGATAATATTAAAACAAAAAATACATTGGAGAAAAATATACAAAACCCAGATAATAAATGTTCTCACCGAACAAAAAGCAACACAATGCAAGGATAGGGGAGAAAGGAAACAACATAGAGACACAAAGAGCACAGAACAGCCTTGATATGCAGAGGCATCAGCTTAATCAGGCCCTTGAAGGTGCGTTGTGGTATCAAGATGTTAGCAGGATATCCTTTAAGATGTGCAAGCTACCAAGTGAGGGCTTTGTGTATCTGACTTTGTAGTCCAGGAACTGGACTGAGATTTAGGGAATTTGGAAGCCAAGTCCACACCTCAAACTTGTTGCTATACTCCTCAGATCATTTCGGAGCCATTTTTGCTTTGTTGCAGCCATGAAGGAATATTATTTCCAACTAAGCAAATGGTCTGAAAAAATAGATAGACGGATGTTAAGCTGACATCCACATGGAAGGCAGGAGTCAAAGTTCCCCAGCAGACAAATCGCCCAAACTATCAATCACACTGCCTTCCCTGGTTTGCCATGTGTTGCCCTGGTAATAAGGTGTCCTAACTGCCATATTAGTGGCCTTAATGTCCTAATTATGTGACTGTTTCTTTATTAATAATTTATCACTGTTATTCCAACCTTGTTCAGAACTGAAGCAGCCAATTGGATTAGAAGTAAAACATCTTCGAGAAACTAGAGAAGTCTAGCTGCCTTCTACTTAAGCATCTCTGAGACTTTGGAAATGTACATGTTACCTATATTCACACATTTCCATAAATGTGTGAATATAGGTAATGAATCATATGTAAAACCCATCTACTCCCTCCACGGTCCGGATGCAAAAAAATGCAACTAGAATAGAGGTCTCACAAACATTAAATACCTTTACAAAGCTTTTAATTTTCTTTTTTTCAGTGTTGAAGTGTCTAGTCCAGGGTTTCTGAGTAAGGCATTTTGAGTCTTGCCTTTTATTTGAATAAAACAGAAAAGAACAAGAAAAACAAAACCATAATAATGATCAGGCTGATTAGTCATAGACTCTCACATCAAACTATTTGAAAACTCTCATATTTCCTATCAGGCTGCTCTTTTTATTCATGTGGCTGATGAATTGCACAGCATTGTGATATTATTTCTCACCTGTTACCACAGGTGAGAACAACAAGTTTCCTATTTCCTGCTGTTCAACAGATCTGAATACTTGCAATCAAATTACAGATGACTGTGTCAATAGTTTCGTTTCCATGTAGGTTTTTTTTGTTCCTTCTTTTATTATTTTCACATTGTAGCTGATTTTTCTGTTTAAATGTTTGATTGTGTGGGTAACTTATTTAAAAGAGTGAATTCTATTAATGTATTTGTGGAAGATTGAATCTGATTTTTATAGTGGCTAAATGGAAGATTCCCTCTGAAGGAAAAAACACAGAAAGGCCACATTCGTTGTAAAAGAGAACAGTAGGAAAGAATTGCCCATCATCCAAGCTGTAGAATAAAAGGATATAAAATATTTAATATTTAAAAAAAAGGAAGCTGGAGGCTGGCTCATCAAAAGCGGAAACCACAGGAATGAGAAACGTTCAGAGGTTGACAGGTAGACATGAAGATCTAGTCTAGCTGTCAGAGCAGACAAAGGATGACAAGAAGCAACTTTTCTCTTTTACCTTCAATTTTTTGTTCCGTCCTTTTCAACAAAGTCCCCTTTTCTCTGAACAGTTGTTTTACAAAGTTTTTTTTCTGGTTTATATAGACCAGACAGTTGTGGTTATGAATTTAACATCTCCATCCTTTGGACTTGCAGATGGCTGCTGCTGCAGATTGGAAACTAGGCGCCATACTTTTGTTTTTATCATTAGATTCAAGCAAGCTGCAGGTTTTTGCCCTTGTGTCCAACCAAACACCTGCCTTTCTATTAGAAGTGAAATGTTCCGGTCATGTCGGGCCTTACTGGGAGCTGGTCTGGCTACCAAAGTGCAGTCCATTGTTATCTTTCAGTTTGTTTGCTTTATTGTTAATGTCAAAACACACTAGACCCAATTTGGGATCCGATCCAACAAAAAATAATCAGACAGAAAGTGAGACGTGGTGGTAAAACACGTTCGCTTTGGGGGGAAATAGCAAAGTCAAATCTTCTACCTGCAAATGAAACAGTATAACAGTAAGCAAAAAAAGTAAAAAAAAAAATGCTGTCTTTGAGCTTGTTTGGGCAGCAACAGCGATTTTGTGATTACTGCCACACCGGCTTGTGTTTATACCGTCAGGAATTTCTGTATACATTCTGCCGTGATTACTCTATATCGCAAATCTGGCGATCCATAGTGAACAGTTGGACACGCCTTACCCCTTTAAAAGTGACTACCACTTTTCTAATTTCCTTTACGCGTGGAAATTGCGTCACCTGACATAGTTGGGAAAAGACTTGCGATAGGTTGTTGGAAAGGTATGACTCTCCACCTTCCAAGGATCCCAGCCATGGGGGCGGAGCATAAACACATCTGTGTCCTCAAGCATTATTCTGGAAGAGTCCACCTTGTTTGATAGACCTTTAAATGACATCTTCTGTGTTTAAAGAGCTGTAAAATCAAAAGCATGAGTGAATAAAATAATTTCAGAATTTTTCTTAGAAACATTAAAATCCTCCTCCTTTGAGGAATTTAGAGAAAAGAAATGACCATATTTGAACTACTTTCAGAGAAGGTGGAAATTATGCGCCTCCCTCTTGGCCCAGTACCATATTTAGGATTATATAACGAAGTTTAGAGGAAAGTTCAAGCTGGAAGACTCACCCTGCGCACCTGCATCCACTGATTACCTTGTCAAGCATCCGCATGCCAGCCAATCTCCGTCAAGTCCTCATCCTACAAGACTGCTTATAAGGCGCTTCATCCATGGATTCTCCTGCTCTTCAACTGAGCTTCAACATCAAAAACAGCTGTATCATGTCCGACTTTGAGTCTGATGATCTAGCCAGATCCCCAAGCTGTGTCATCTCGGATCCGGTCCTGCTTCCTCCATTTCGGCACGCAGGAGCATTCACTTGGCAAACCGCCTTGAGGCTACTTACCCAGCTTCCCGGCTTAGAGCTTGTGGTATTTCTCCCTCTCATCCACCTCACCGCCCTGTTACCATATGACGACTCCTCGCCCTGTAACAAGTAGTGCTGGAGATCCCAAAATTCAGCCAGACACAGAGCTTTGTTTTAAAAAGGTTTAACTAATAGATGAATAGTGGCAGATGAGGCAGGCAAGCAGAACCAGACTTGAACAGGGACTGACAGACAGAACCAACTTGACAAGAACCTGTAGACTGAATCTTGACTTGAAGCCACCGATGTGTCTCCAGCGTAAGCAGAGCGGATAACAGAATCCCACAGAAATCCTCCCTTCAAAGCGGTGCAGACAAACACTAGCAGGTGTACTAGTGAGGGCATTGCGAGGACTTTCTATAGTAGAGAAAAGTAAAAGGGTAATTGGCAGCACTAGCTCCGTGTGTGGCTTTATCTAAGAGAGAAACACTGCTAAGCAGATAAGGATAGGGAGTGAAAGAGACACATACAGTTTACTTTTAAGATTAGTCTTAAAAGTAGACAGGGTGTCTGCCTCACGGACCAAAACTGGGAGTTGGTTCCACAGGAGAGGAGCCTGATAGCTAAAGGATCTGCCTCCCATTCTACTTTTAGAGACTCTAGGAACCACCAGCAGACCTGCAGTCTGAGAGTGAAGAGCTCTGTTAGGAACATACGGGGTAAACAGAGCTCTGATATATGATGGAGCTTGATTATTAAGGGCTTTATACGTTAGAAGAAGAATTTTAAATTCTATTCTTGATTTAACAGGAAGCCAATGAAGGGAAGCTAAAATTGGAGAAATATGATCCCTCTTGTTGATTTTCATCAGAACTCTTGCTGCAGCATTTTGGATCAGCTGAAGACTTTGAACTGCATTTTGTGGACTTCCTGATAGTAAAGAATTACAATAGTCCAGCCTTGAAGTAACAAATAAGGACCAGTTTTTCAGTATCACCCTTTTCGCTTTTTAAATGTATCATTCAAGATTTTATGAACTGTTCCCAATCGCAGCACTGAGATGAAAAAGCCAATTTTTGATGCATCGATGATTAGAAATCCATCCATCCATTGTCCATACCCTTTTATCAATGCAGGGCTGCAGAGTTGAGGGGGTCTGAGCATACCCCCAGCGGTCATTGGGGGAGAGCTGAACAACCTGGACAGGTCCCCGGTCCATCACAGGGCAGGCAAAACAGAGACATGCAGGACAAAGTCATGCTCTTAGGTATGAGTATGTCCAAGCAATTTAGAGAGTTAACCTACAAGTCATTTTGGAACTGTGAGAGGAAGTTACAGCACCTTGAAAGAACTCACATTTGTCATGTAAAACCTTTACTAGAGCAGTTTCAGTGCTATGGTGTGGTCAAAAAACTAATTTGACAGCTCTGATGGGATAGATTTATTTTGTATTAAAAAGGTGTAGCCTACATTTGCTGATACATTTCCTTTTCAGATATTTTGCCATTATGGGACTGTAATTATTATGTATTAAGGTATTTAGATTAGGCTTCTTCAAGGACAAAATAAAACGAAAAAAACATCCATCCATCCATTCATCAATCCATCCATCCATCCATCCATCCATCCATCCATCCATCCATCCATCCATCCATCCATCGTCTTCCGCTTATCCGGGGTCGGGTCGCGGGGGTAGCAGCTTCAGTAGGGAGGCCCAGACGTCCCTCTCCCCGGCCACCTGGGCCAGCTCCTCCGGGGGAATCCCAAGGCGTTCCCAGGCCAGCAGAGAAACATAGTCCCTCCAGCGTGTCCTGGGTCTTCCTCTGGGCCTCCTCCCGGTGGGACGTGCCCGGAACACCTCTCCAGGGAGGCGTCCAGGAGGCATCCTAACCAGATGCCCGAGCCACCTCAACTGGCTCCTCTCGACGTGGAGGAGCAGCGGCTCTACTCTTGGGAGTCCTCCCCGGATGACTGAGCTCCTCACCCTATCTCTAAGGGAGAGCCCAGACACACTACGGAGAAAACACATTTCGGCCGCTTGGATCTCGTTCTTTCGGTCACGACCCAAAGCTCGTGACCATAGATGAGGGTAGGAACGTAGATCGACCGGTCGAAAAAAACATATGATAAACAATTTGTGTCTGTTAAATGTAGCAACTGTTTTACTTGTGTTGTTTGGGGTCGACATTAGTTACAGTCCGAAACAGGGAGCAAACGAACTGTTCCTTTAAGACGCTCTCGACGACGTTGGTTTCCGCTAAACCCGGAAGTGCTCGGCCAGGTTGCTATTTCTAGCATCACGGCGCAGCGCGACGGCTTCAACGTATGTCTTTCTTCTGTGTAAAAGGGTGTAACATATAAGTTAAAATGTCCGGAGGGCTCCAGCTGGAGAATGCCAACCCGGTGATCTTCCAGCGCTCCGGGGAGAGGCTGCTGACCGCCTCCGAGGAGGACGGGGACGTTCACGACCCCATCGACGAAAGGGAAATATTCGATATCCTTTTTAATAAATCAGGAAAACTTCCTGTAATTCAGCTTGTTTTAAACCAAATGAAATAAAATGGTTCAGTACCTTTCCACAGTAGTGTTGGTAGATAAACTTGCATAAAGGCATAATAATGGCGGAAGGATGAATAAATGTTGTCTTGTCTTATTGCTCTTTAACTTCCGTTACATCTGATCCGATCCATCAATGATCCGGAGCACCCGCTGTCTCTGGAGGAGCTCAATGTGGTGGAACAGGTTCGAGTTCAGGTCGGTGTCTGACTTCACCTCTCATCATGGGTTCTGAAAAAGGTTCCGCTACCAACTCCTGTGGATTCGGTTGTTTTGCCTTCGCGATTGCGCCCATTTACTTGCGTGCTTTGGTGGAGGTTGGATAAAATTGTGATTGTGCTTGGATGATCCTGCGCGTCTTGTGCAGCTAAGTGAGGACGAGCAGCATGGCGGACAGCTGAGCCACCTGACTGAGGGGATGCTGGGGATGCGGTGGGCTTGGAGATGGAGGTGGGGGGACAAGAGCTGTCAGCCGCGCAGGATTGGAGCTGAAGTGTATCAAAGGACTGGGCTGCTGATGTTTCTTTTTCTGTAACAGCTGGCACATTGCGTACCAGGTTGGATATTTTCCAGCTGAAAGGATGGCAGGATCTTGCTGTCCCTATCTTCCCGGGTCCCTCTTCAAAAAGAGATGCATCTAAGACCTGAGGATTTTTGTCTAAACCTATCAGCTTTTAGATACCTAAAAAAACGATCCGTTTCTCTTCAAACACATTTTGTTCTTTCTCCTGACAGAGCTGTAAATGAGGTTTACAACTGGTCAAACGTATATGATTGAAGAGGAACTATTTTTGTCATGTGTCCAAAATCTCGGGTCTTAAGAAGTTAAGAATTTAGTGTTTTCATTTCTGACCCTACATCCCGCGCCATATCTGAATCCTGCCGTGTTGGTGCAGTGCTGGCATCAAACGTACACCAGGAACTAAGAGGAAGCCAGGGGGGCTGGCGGTTTGGGAGATATCCTCCTCTGTCATGGGATGTTTGAGCTCCTAAAATGTGAAGGAAAATACTTTTCGACTGGTTTCATTAAATCTCTATAAGGATGGAGAATAAGACAAAATGTAAAGAAAATGACAGACTGGCGACCTGTCCAGGGTGTACCCAGCCTCACGCCCAGTGAACGCTGGATATAGGCACCAGCAACCCCGCGACCCCATGAGGGATAAAGCGGTTTGGAAAATGGATGGATGGATGGATGGATGGATGGGTAAAGAAAATGAAACGTGTCTTCATTCCTGTACTGTGTGACTAGTGAGGAAATAGACGTGTGTGGTGTATGAGGAGGACAGGTGATCCTTAGGGTCCTTTAGATTCCAGGTTGGGACTTGTTGGTTAGGACTGGTCTGATGCAGGTTCAGATTGGAGTATTTATAGAGTATTCTGAGCTGTTTGGGCTTCAGTTTGTTTGTTTTTCTCTCTCAAAAATAAGAAATTGAGCAATATGCTGCAAATGGTGCTTTGTGTTTGAGGCTTGATTTCAATTCAATTTTATTTATATAGCGCCAATTCATGAAACATGTCATCTCGAGGCACTTCGTGTCAGGTGACCCGCTGCTAGCTCAGTGATGGCTCAGGAGGCATAAGAGTGTAAAACAAAGTATTTATATCCGTTGTTGGACTGTGCTGCATTCTGAGTGAGGTGGATACCATACAGGCTGACCTTCGGTGTGTTTTTGTGTCTTGTCTTCAGGTCAACGACACAGAGAGCACCGTGAGCATCGAGTTCACTCCCACCATACCCCACTGCAGCATGGCGACGCTCATTGGCCTGTCAATCAAAGTCAAGCTTCTGCGCTCCTTGCCAGACAGGTTCAAAGTAAGTGGAAGATGCTCATTAAATGTCGCCTGCTCTCACGCGTGGGCTGGCACATGAAACAGACTGCGGCATCTCTTTGAACTTTTACGTTTTTTTGGTTGATTCTTTTCAGATCGATGTTCACATCACTCCTGGAACTCATGCCTCAGAGGAAGCAGGTAGAAACACGCAAAGCAAAGCAAGCGTTTGAATTTGGAGGTGCATCTCAAATTAGAACGTTAAAGAGGGCTAAACGTCTTATAGATTTGGAAGAAAGAAAGTGAAACTTCTAAATCACACGGATTCATTGCACACAGTGATACGTATCAAACGTTTATTTCAGTTAAGTATCGCTTACAGAGAAAGATAGCCCCAAATCTATGTTTTACCGCTGACAAATCCAAATGATTTTTAATACATAAATGGGGGCAAACTCAAAAGTGTCACCGTGTACTGTACCTTGTATACACTGACTCTTTGGTCAGGGCTTCTTTGCATTGATTACTGCATCAATGCGGCGTTGCATGGAGGCGATCAGCCTGTGTTTCTGCTGAGGTGTAACGGAAGCTCAGGCAGCTTTGAAAGCTGCCTTCAGCTCGTCGGCACGGTTGACTCTGGTGTCTCTCATCTTCCTCTTGACAACAGCCCATATGCGACCCATAGTCGTCTTTTTGACGGCAATGTCTTTTCAAAGTGTCCGCACTCTGAACGGTCATGTCACATTCTTTCCGTCTTTGACGTCACTCTCCTTGCTCCGACTACTCGTCTACACACAGTAGCAGCAGTAAGCGCTCCACAGAAGACCATTGTTAATAGCTGTGCTGCTTTCCTCTTACCTCACTTCGTCTCACTATGACGTGGTCCTAATATTGTCGGCTCCCATTGCTCACCAGCTGTCTAATAATAACAAGGAGAGATGCCGGCCCGTATCGGAGGTCGTTTTAATTTTTTCGAGGGTTTTTCTCCCAAAACTTTATTGAACATTTACAGCAACAGTTACATTCCCCATAACTTCTGCAAACAGTGCGCTGCTCTGCGACGTCTCCTGTTATCTGCGCACGCAGGTCGCTTTGCGGTCTTGAACCGTTCAGACAGCAGTATGATGAAATCAGCATCCCCATTAGAGCTAGTCAGCCGAAGGAAGCAGGAAGTGCTTCAAAATTTCCTGGTAGATGTCTGGGGTTGACTTTCTTCTTGGTAAAACACAGTGGATCAACTCCACCTAATGACAGATTCACTGACTAGAAACTTCCCACAGGACGTGTATTCTTGGCATCTCTACTCTTCCTTTTAGACCAGGAAACCTTGATTTGCAATTGAATAAAATCTGATCTAAAATCTCTGACATCTGATCAACGGTCCGGACCTTTCCCCCCTTCAGTGTCGGCGACTCTATGCAGTCGGCAGTCCTCGGCATGATTGTGCCGGCCGTCGCATAGCATTTCTTGATTAGAAATCATGTTTCATTTGTGCAATTCTCAGATCCTTAGCTTTTAAAAAGGATAATCAAAAAGAACAGAAATGAATGCTTGAAATATGTCACACTGAAATAAATCTACATAAGTTCACAATTTTTAATTGAGTTGCTGCCTTTCAAACGACGTTCTAGTTTATTAAGATGCACCTGAACCTGTCGCCTCGAGTAGGAGGTTTGTTTTCACGCTAAGCAGAGTGAACAGCGCCCAAACGTACGTCTTCCTGCTGTTTTCATCTGCAGTGAACAAGCAGCTGGCGGACAAGGAGAGAGTGGCTGCAGCTTTGGAGAACTCGTCCCTGTTGGAGGTGGTCAACCAGTGCTTGTCCAGCAGGACCATCTAAGCAGCTGGTTAACATGTTTTTGGATTTTTTTCTGGCAGTGGAAACCTGGACTGCATGAAATGTTCACTCTTCCTCAGTTGTCATATACCTAGCAGGTCAGACTTCTCTGTCTGTGATGTGGAGCTGCAGCTGATGGTCATTAGGTAGTAAATCACAGCCAAAGGTCTGTTACGTTCATCAGTAACAGACTTTGAGATTGACTTTCTGTCTTTATATACAAGTTTTGTTGTCGAACATTTGTTCTTGCCTGTATATATTATGCACATTTTCCAAGATTTAATAAAATCACTCAGAAAACAAGCCTGTTATTCCATTCTTAGCTGAAGGGAAGGTTGGATTCATTTTAGAGGGTTGTCCACATACCGCGGTTATTCCACCAGCTGTTGCCATTCCTTCATCTCTGACACCTACAAGGCGTATTTGTCCACACAAGCGCTGGTTGCTGGATAGTTTCTCTTCAGAACAACCAGATCTGTAAACCAGATCGCCTTTTAAGCTTAAGACAGATCCCAGTAGATCAGGAGCTCTACAAATACTCAGACCAGTTCCTATCCTGCCACGTTCCAAGTCACGTCCTTTATCCTCCCCATCCTGATGTTCTGTTTGAGTTTCAGCAGCTGATTCTCACCGTGCCCAGATGCCCAAATGGTGGAGTAGGGCTTTTTTTAATAAAAAAAAAAGACCTTTAGTTTCTACATGGATGTGGATGAACAAACTTTCCACTAAAACAAACACGAGTTCACGTTCATAATGTGGCGCAAAAAGCTGCGTGTCCTTCAAACATAACCGTGTGAGGGCGTCCCAGCATCAGCCTTAGTGCTGCAGAGCATGGGTCTGAGCCTCTTGTCCTGAAATGTGCATCGTTTCCTTTTCTCCACCAGGTGGAGGCCTGTGTATACGTGGGGATTCAGTCTGCCAGAACCAGCCGCAGCCTTGCCAGGCCACACGTTTACTGAGCACTTCACACATCTCTGTGTCTAAGTGGATGAGACAGGATGTCTTCATATAGTCAAACATGAGCTTCTGTTAGGAGCTAGCGCTTGCTGGATCACACATCTGAACATTAAACGTTGACATCCAACCTTTTAATCGGTGCGCGATGAAAGACGTTTGGGCTGACTGTTCTGGTAGAGTTGCATGCGGTTCTGTTTCTGGAGGAGAACACGTATTGCAACATAAAGTGTTCCCAGAACTAGGCTATCACAGCGGCCCACCCCCATGGGTCCACATCTGGAAACATTGCGTCACTGCTGAAACACCGGATGAGAGCCGCGGTCTGCACAGCTGCATTGGCTGAAACCAGAGGCGTGAATACAGAGGGTTCAGGCAGCTCCCATGTTCAGAACCGGGCCAATCAGGCTGCATCTCACAGGTCGGAAATCGGATCTAGGAATGTTGTCAAAGTCGAGTTGTTCACTTAGATTGTAAAACAAGCAGGGTTTTCTAATAGTGCTTAGTGGCAATGTCAGGCAGTAACATTTTCTTCCCATTTTACAGTGTGCACTCAAACCCTAAAAGAGTATGTTCAGAAATAAAAGTTGTAGTACTATGTGTGCCACTTTACAGACAGAGCCACCTATAATTTAATCGTATGTTATTTACAGTTGACTGACATGTGGACAATGGACAGCAGTCCACATGTCAGTTTAAAAAAAAAAAAAACTCTTAGTGGCTGCTGGTAGATGTAGTTTGTTAGAGTCATGCTGCCACAGCCCTCTGTGCTTTGAAATAACTAAAACTAAACAGGCGAGGAAGAGTGACAAGGTGAAATGAGCAGCACCCGATAAACAGGTAGCCTACATGCAACTTGGAACATTACATAAAATGATGTACTTAATATGGCAGCCATATTGGATATTGAAGTCAGAGTTGTGCAAAATGGGATTTCAGCTTTAGTGGCAATTTTCTTGTACTTCCATCGGGGAACTCAGAAAGTTGATCTAGAGTGCAAATTTACTCTGGTTAAGAAAAAGCAACATTCTATAGCACCAAATGTATACACTATAAATACAGATATAAGGTATAAATAACAGTATTCAATAACACAGTTGTGTTAATTGGGAAATTTGCCATACCGAACCACATTTTAACTTTACAGAGATCAGTTAAATTGAATGGATCGGCACAATCCTAACAAAAACCGGTGTAGCCTACTTTTTGTCTGAAAGCGGCTATTCATTTAAGCGGATATAATGAGGGCCACCAAACAGTCACTTCAGCTTCTGGACTGGCTAGGTAAAAGTGAGCACAGTTTGGGTTCAAGATAAAAGAGACAGTTTTAAATTCATTAAACGATGGGAGGTTTGTGGATGAATCAGGAGCTTTGTGTGCCACAGTATTATAGCGTTTGCTATCATTAATAAAATGTGCTAAAAGTTTAAATTAAGTTTAAAGCTTAAAACTGGTCCTCTAGTTGGGTAAATCCAGCTGATTTCAGAGGTAATAAATTGAATGTCCTGTAGTCGCCGAAAGCCCGGCTGACTGCGCACAACCCGGTTCCTGCAGGGCTCTGGTGGGTGAGGCAGCCCGCCTGCGGACCTCAGCATCGGCTGCGCAGCCGCAGCGCAGCGCTCCTCATCAGCCACCTCAGGGTCCTCCTGACGGTCCGTGGAAGGCTAGCGGCCGCGCAGAGGGTCTCATACTTTTAGAGGTAAGTTAGAAAACCCCACACGGACTGCAACTTTTTATGCAAGTCTTTGTCTGCGTGCCCACGCCGAGTCGCCTCGGCGAAGCGGAAACGCGGAGAGCCGAGCCGCTCGGAGCCGCACAAGTTGTCAACTTGTTGGAAGCAGCTGGGAGTATTTGCTGCAGGGAACGGGCTGGTTTGTTCCCCACACTAGAGAGCTCTGATGTCGGCTACAAACGGCTTTGGAAACTGCAGGCGTCTTTGGCATCCGGTCTGCTTTTTTTTTTGTTTGTTTTTTGCGTGCTATCCCACCCATAAATAAAACACGTTTCTCTTAAAACTCCGCGATTCCGTTTACAGACGTGTTTGGAGTTGCCATTAAAGCGCCAGACTGCTGTTGCTGCAGCAGCTTGTACTTTTCAGATTTTTTTTTTTTAGAGCAGGGGTATCTGCTGGTTGGGAGCTCACATCAGGCACAACTAAAAAAAAAAAAAAAAATGCCCTTGAACAAATCGTCCAGGAATGCTTTAAAATGTGATGCGTGTGATCTGCGCTGTTTGCGGTGGCGTTTGTTCACAACGTCTCAGACAAGATGTTGTTCTGGTGAGAACGGTCATCCTGGGAGCACTCAGTTCTAGTTCTATTTAGCGCAACCTACTCAAAACTGTGCAGAACTATTATCCCCTGCATTAACGGTTGCACATTTTTTTTAGCGTGTTGTCTTTACCACATTTGCACAGCTAAACGGTGAAATTTTCCCCACCCATCTTTGCAGTAATAATAATAATAATAATAATAATAGCCGAATCTCAGTCAGATTAGATGAAAGCAGCAATGTCCAATTCTTGCCACAGGTTTTCAGTTGCATTTACGTCTGGACTTTGACTTACAAAGCAAGTGAAAGTAATGGCTAACATATAGTGCGATCTAGACTTTTTTTATTGTAGCTATCCTGGTCAATGTCCTGCTGGAAGGATGAGCCTCTAACGAGGTTTCTTCCAGAATTGCACTGTATGTATAGCTCCATCCATCTCACTATGAACTTGCTCCCTGCTCAAGAAACACATACCCTCAGCTGCCACCACCACATTTCACCGCAGAAACGGTATGTTTCAGGTGATGTTCAATCTTAGTTTTCGACTAGTCTTTTGCACGTAGGCCAAAGGGTTTAGCTTTCTTCTCATCAGACCAGAATACCTTCTTCCATCTGTTTGTCACGTGGTTCTGTGACGTAAAAGCCAGACTTTCTGGTTCTAACATCTGCCCTGTTGACAGGTTATTCCACCTAGGGTTGACAGTAATTCAATATCAATATAGATCGAGATATCATTTTATTCAATAAAGGTGATATGACATTTATAATAGCTCAATATACATTGCAGTCTATGATTACAGCATGTCACTGAATGACGTTCTGGGTTTCATGTAATTTTATGAATTTTATTTTTTAAAGCAAATATTTCTAAAATGTTATATTGGAATTGAGGTTAAATTAGCTTAACTAATTCAGAACATTTGTTGTGTTTCAACCCATTCACAGTGCAAATTATGAGTTAAACAAAATATATTATTATTTGATAAAATAAAATTTTAAAGACTGGTTTTCTAAGTAAACATCAGTAAACTTCTAGAACACTCGATTTTATTAATGCAATCATACCTCTGGGAGGCTACGGGTCGCTGTAGCGATCGGTCGCGAAAATCAGCTAATCCTAAAGTGATACAAAACACCTTTAAATTGACATTAAATCGACATTAATATTCCATATTCCATATTAATGTGGTAATAACGCTCATAGCACTATCGAATGATGGTGGAGCGAAGCGACACAAACATTATTTTTGAAACTATTCGTAGTCGTTTATCCGGGAAAGCGGAAGTTACTGGAAGCTAATAGCATTTATGCCAGCGGACATTCAGCGCTAACTTTGAAAAGCTTCGGCTTTATTCTGGTCGTAATCAGTGGGCCGGATAACACAAACGTTAATATCCAATCAATGTATGAAACCCTTGTGGAGGTAACGTTTGTTATAACCATAAAGCACACTCGAATTACATCAGCAATGGCATGGTTAGAAGAAGCTAGTGGGAGCTACGTCAGTTAGCTCCACGTGATTAAAAACACAGTGAAAATGCATTACGTAAACCTAAATAACCCATTTAACCTTCCCTGTTTATTTCTCTGCCAAACCTGTTGGTGCCTCTGTGTCAGTTCACTTTGCTTTGGGCATCCAAGGGAAAGCAGTACTCCAAGGAAACCTTGGTCATTTCAGCAACGGGCAGCATGCAGCTCTACGGCTAGCCGAAATGTGGCGGTTGGAGCAGGCCCCGGGTCGTAGTCGAGTCCCCGGCATGCAGCAGGCGATCTCAGTCCAGATTTTGCTCTCAGCTTGGGAAAATGGGTTATGTGCTGGCTGGTCCAGCTCCGTCTGGAGTCCATTTCCTGCAACACCTGAGGAAGCAAAACAAAGCTGGTTCGGCATAGGAATTGCAGAAATGAGACTGCAGACTTAGCTTTGATTCGGCCGTCAGGTCCTCCGCCCCGCAGAGGACGAGAATTTCCCCCTTTGTCGCTCCATTGAAGCAACGGGAAATGAGTTTCACAGAAAGCACATTTTACCCAGTTTGTGAGTCTTTGAGACCCGCATGGCTGGCTGGTCCCCAGGACGGACCCTCGCCTTGAGAGTGAGAAGAGAGTGAGGTGGAGTCTGGCTCCATAGCAGGCACCCTGCTGAGAGAGGCTTTCTGTGTAATCTTTTAAATATAACTTTCGGCCCGAATAATATTTTGCCTTTACTAACGTAAACTGCGTGAAGTGAGGACAGAGAAGGATACATTTTCTGATTACCGCTCGTTTTCTTCTCCCGGATCCATTGCAATGCCCTCATCTGTTGCCTCCGATTCCTCTCTCTCTCTTGGTTCCTCTCCTCCTTCATCACTAACTTTGACCTTAGATGTCGCACCTGCATGACAGTTTCCCTGACTTCAGCCAATTGAGCAAATTTGCGAGACTGATTGAAGCGTAGAGGAAGATTTCAAAGGCTACGTTCACACTGCAGCCTGAAGTGACCCAATTCCGATTTTTTTGCCCATATGCGACCTGAATCTGATCTTTTTATGACAGTCTGAACGACACAGATCGGATTTTTTCAAATGCGACCCAGGCCACTTGGATATGTGGTCCTGAATCCGATACGTATCTGATCTTTTCAAATGCGACCTGTGTCTGAACGGCCAGGTCGCATTCATCCGACCTACACGTCATTGATACATATTATTGATACGGTAACAAGCACCTGTTGCAAGTCCATACAGCCCCACGGCAACGCGTTTACTCGCTGCTATAGCCCGCCGAAGATGTGTGTTTTTACGTGAGAGCGCTAAAGAGATCAGTTCAGACGCACATAAAGGTTGCCTTTGTCATTAGAAAATTGTGAATGAAATCCGTATCAGTAAAGCCGCTCACCTCGCTATCCCACCATTCCTGGCTTCGACTCCGCACCCACACGTTTCTCTGTACGGACGTTACTGCCGCACAAAACGCCATTGCCAAAAATTTGGCTCTTTCGTTTTGATCTTCTTAAAAAGCTTGCGGCGGTAATGTGCTGGCTTCGGCTGGAGAAGAACTTAAAGAACGTAATATACGCTGCAGCATTACGAACCATGTTTACTTCCGCAAACACTGAGCACGCTTGCTATGTGTGACGTCATTGCGTCCTCTACAGCGCATGCGGGACACTTAAGTAGCATGAATGCAGTTCACACAGAGATCACATACAAGTCGCATATATTTGGAAGTGTGAACGGACACGCAAAAAAATCAGATTTCACAAAAAAATCGGAATTGAGCATCAAGGCCTGCAGTGTGAACGTAGCCTAAGTATTCACATTTTCATGTGAATACTGTAACATTCCGTTATGACACCCAAGCACCAGACTGAGGCTTTGCTGCTAACACCTTATTTTAGGACGAACAGAACATGATAGCTTTCACTCCGCCAGCCCCCCGAACCACCATAGACATTATATATGTAGACGCCTCATTGGGCGGGTTCTGCCTATGCTGCGGGTGCGTCAAAGTGTCCGCCATGTTGAGTGTGGCAAATCTGCTGTTATAACTTAAACAGTATCAGAGGGACTTTAATCTCAGAATATACTTTATATTCGTAATATTTTTATTTTTGTAATATTCCGAGTTTATTTTTGTATCCCTTTGGCTTCATTCTCCTGACTTTATTCTCGTAAAGAATAAAAATAATTATATGAATCTAACCTGGCCCTATTACTCCAGGACTAAGATAGTTCTGCAAACTGTGATTATTCTGGAAATGTTCCCCCTTAATTGTCATATTATGACGTTTTTCTCATAATATTACCACTTTTGTCTTTTCTTTACTCTATTCTCCTATGACTTTTTTCTCATAGTAGTAATTTTAGCTCTTTAATACTCCCCCCAAAAGTCTGTTGCTAATCTGTGTCTATACCAGATCTTAAAAGGTTCACACGGTTTTATTAAATAATGAAGACCACAATGTTTAGATTTAACCAATTTATTTTTCTATTCACAACACATACACATATCTATATTTCTCTTTCTATGTCTCTCTCATGTGTGTATATCTATCTATCTATCTATCTATCTATCTATCTATCTATCTATCTATCTATCTATCTATCTATCTATCTATCTATCTATCTATCTATCTATCTATAATCTGGACATATACTTATATATAAACACCTATTTATTTAGAATACTTCAAAATCTATATATGCACATCGATCAAAACATCGATCAAAAGCCAATCTGGCTGCCAATCTCTATCAAAGTATATGTAAGCTCCATCTATATCTTTCTATCTGAATACTTAAAACATATACACAGGGAACATAGACATTCACTACTTTCTGCCACATACAATATGGTGGTGACGTTGACGTGCGAACCTGCGCCCAATGAGGCGTCTACGTATATATGTCTGTGCGAACCACCACTCCTCCCCCCGGCAGCCACTCATTTCTTCTGGGATAAACCCAAAACAACCTAACTTAAGGAAACAGTAAGTGTGCAACAGCACTTAGCAATAATGTCTAATACAGATCATTACAATAAATTGTTATTTATTTCTTACATTGACAGTTTTTGATTTTAATTTTTACAAAGGAAATGTTTATTGAGTTGTCCTTAGGGTGTGGGAAAAAACACAGACAGACAGCCATTTTTCACCTCGCGCACCCCTTAGTGGCAGCTCACACAGGGAATCCCTGATCTAGGGGTATTGGCGTTAAAAGAGGCTGAATACAGATGCACACGATGCTTTTCAGATGTTGTATGTGTCATAAAATAGGGAAACCAATCATTTTCTTCCCCCTTCTCAGTTATGTATATCTTTTGTGTTGGTCTATCACATAATATACAAAAAAAATTAATACATTGTAGTTTGACATCCCAAAATTTGAAGAAAAAAAATCTAGCACCTTTTGAACACTTTTGCAAGAGGCTGTGTTTGTGAGAATTGTGGGTTGAAGATGTTCGTGCCATCTAGTTCAGTTCTAGAAATATATTTTTTTAGAGATTTTGCTAAACTATACAGAAGTTTTCACAATCGAGCGGGTTTTACATTGAAAAGAATTCAGATACAAATTAGAGAGGCTTATTCAGGGGCTTATGTTCTATTTGAGAGACAATCACAGAATTTAAAGTCATGCTAAATTGCAAAGAGAAAGGAAAATGATGCATAGTTAAAACATTTTTTTGCAGGTAAACAGTGTATGATGCGGCTTGGTACGGCTAAATGTTTTGGCTGATTCCTCTTTCAGTCAAACCAGATGGTGAGCATCAAAGCTTGCCACAGATTCCCGTCTGAACCTTGACTACTCCAGTCCAGCACATGGACATGCTTTTAGCTAAACCAATGCCATCGTTGCTCCTGTTGCTTGTTTCGGGCCGTTTTGCTTGAAGTTGACCCTCTGCCACTGTCTCAAGCATTTTGCAGCCTCCAACAGGTTTTCTTAAAGGAGTGCCTTGTATTAACCTTAATCAATTTCCCCATCTAGCAGCTTCCCTGTCCTACTGAAGAAAAGTGCAGCATGATGCTTCCACCCCCCTCGTTTCACACTGGGTATGGTGTGTTTGAGGTGATTAGCAGCGTTTGTTACATGTGCCACATAGTGTGCGTTGCAGGCAGGCCTTAAAGTTCATCAGACCAGAGTTCCTTCTTCCCCATGTTGGCTGCGTCTCATACGTGACTTATGATAAACTGTGAAAGAGACTTCTGTCTTTCAACTCTGGGTGGCTTCTTGGACTCTTCCATTTGTTCCATTCTCGCCAGGTCTGTTGATTGCATGACCAATATTGTATGTTGATAAATTCTTTGAATATCTTTTAAGTCATTGTAAGAAACTTAATTTTTAACTTTGAGTTGTGGTGTTATAAATTGTGTTGTTCTAGTGGTTACAAACCCTACTTTGAGTTGTTCCTTTACTCATTCAGACTGAAGAAGCTCTGGTTGAAATGTCATTGTGTAAATTTGTTTTCTTCTTGAGTATTTTTAAATGATATTTTTTAATTATGACTTTTTTTTATTGTCTTCAGTCTTGGTTTTTCTATTTATGGACTTGGGCCTCCCAGTGTAGTATGATTTTGATGATTAATGATTTACTTTTCTATTTGGAGTGCACAGTTGTGTGTTGTTGCAATAAATCTTCTAGGATTGTCGCAATACTAAAATGTCTGGTTTGTTTTGTTGTTTCACTGTTTAATAGTAGTAGTAGAACGGGGCACCGTGTGGTTCGGAAGTGCGCTTTAGGAAGCGCATCTCAACAGGGGAGCTCAGACCGACAGAGCCCTGTCATTGGCCTGTCTGTGTCCGTGACGCTATCGTTTGAACAGATAGCGTTAGCTTATGTCATCCAGGTGCAGATCTCAGCTGAAAAGTAGAAAAACACTCAACACCGCTACCGAGCAGGGTTGTTTCACGGAGTAATTTGTTGTCATGACTTGACTCAGGGTAATGGCTTCTGAGCTTTCTGAAACGGTAAAGCCAGGGTATCCAAGAATTTACCTCAGAACCTACTCTGGATATATCCACTAACTGGGGCCCAGGAGGTTTACTGCTGCAGGGTTACAGAAGCTTTACTGGCTTTTAAATGTTGCTCTCAAACAGCAGTGTTGTAACGTTAGCTTGTTGCGTTGTCGTGGCTTGTGGCATCATTCCACATTGCTGTTGTTTTTGTGTTGCCAATGAAGAGGGTTGCATTTGTTTTCCTGGCTGTATTCGACGTGTTGGCCGAGTCGAAACTTCCAGGAACAGATTACTGTTTAGATGAGCGGCTGCAGCGAGGCTGAGTGCCTCTGTCTTTGCAGCGCTGCAGTCTGAAGAAATGCAGTTATTTAGGCAAATGTGAATGGGTCCGTTTATATTGATCGTGATACAAATCAGTATCTTTGGATAATTTATTGAGATATTAAATTTCCTGATTGAATGTAGAATCTATTTTTACTCTTAAGGTATATAAATACTCTACAAGAACAGATGCATTCTCTCTCCCAGCACTGTATGACCAAAACGATGTCATTCTGTTCTCGCCATCATGGTTTGGGAATTTTGGGGCCTTATGAAATATGTTTTATTTTTTTCCCCCCAAATTCTGCTTTTTTCATTTTCATTTTTCTGAATTTCACTTTTTCCGTTCTAATCATACTCCAAAAAGTGTGTAATTAAGGAGCGGATGAAAAAAATTCAGCAACTCAATAGCTACAGATCTCCACATTTAACGACTCATATTCAACTTCCAAGGACTGTGGTTCAGCAGCGCAATAATGCATTTGCAATGTATTTAAAAGCATTACCCTTATTTTTTTCAAGAAAAAAAGCACATTCTTTACGTGCAAAAAAGAACTAGATGTATTTCACATAAAATACTTCCTTTTTATAATATAAAAAGGCTTTTGAGATGAGTAAGTGAAATGATGTTCTCATCCTTGCTTTTTTTTTTTTTTTTTTGCAGATTTTTCTGCAAAAAAATCTAAGGACAGTAAAACCTTGTGCACATATTTAGAATTAGAAGCATCTATATCTATTTTTATTTATTTTAACTGTTGCAGACATCTCTATTGAAGTACATGATTCTCGGTCTTCTGGTGTTTAGCTCTCGTGTTCTGACAGCACTTGACTTCTTGTGAAGTAGGAAATGCCCTGGCCTGGGAGAGCCTTTTTCTCTTTGTATTGCCACCTAGAGGAAAAGAACAAATTACTCTGTTCTTGTGGCCCATAAGTACATTCTGATAGGCAACGTTATTTTCTATATTTAACCTCAGCTGGGAGAAGCAGACCCTTTTTAAATTTCAAGTAAGGGTAAAACACTCACTTTTGGTTTGTCTAAAAGAAACAATGATAGGAAGCTGTGAACTTTGCTGGACCCATGCATGTTTAAAGAAAGTAAGTTGACTTACAATATGGGTTTGGGGTTTTCCCTGTACCAGAATGTCTTTATAGAAAAGTATATTGTTACACTTAGCAGTCGAAATACTGTTCCACTTTTAATGGCTTCTAAACTACATCATTTGTATTATGCATTGTTTTATTTTTAAAGGCAACCTTTTCTTACCTGGACCATGTGCTCACCAAAAAGGAGCACCTAGTATAACTTTGTGTAACATACAACACAGGCAGCCTACAAACAGTAGATTGTCCTGAAAAAATGGAACATATTAACTTTGTATGACAAATCCCTTTATTGTTAAGGAACACTTACAAAGGGTGTTTAGAGATCTCAGCCTTTGCAATGTTTAATTGCCATAATTTAAACTCATTTAAATTATAAGTTATTTAAATAAGTAATTTTTTAACTTATTATTATTTAAATTGAATAATAATAAGTATAATAGCAACATCAACTTAAATTGATAATCAACAGTAATGGAAATATATCAAAATGTCAATGAAACAATACATCAAGCAAGTACGGAGTACAGAAATATCGCTGTTTCACATAAAAAAAACAATGTAGAAAATTAGCATTTTTAAGCATTTATGAAAGGGTATTATAACGTTGAGGAAGTAGTTTTAAAGACCAGTATCACATTCACTTTATGCAAAAATAACTGAGAATCAACATCCTGTGAGCATATCTTCTCAAGTGTGATTTCCTCTTTCAGCGAGGAATAAACCTCTGACAGTAGTACTGATTGAAAATGCACTGATCATAGATTATCAGACCGCAGATCAATGAGTTCAAGCTGGACCTTACCTGGTGCATTATCCACTCTAAAAGTAAAGGGACAAACAATCATGTTTTTTCAATCTCAACTGTTTTGGAGTCTTCAAATCATTTTGAAAACTCACCATGCAGTGCCTCTAACATGGATGAATACCTCTGAAGGTGATTAGCTGATAGTGTGACTTCCTGCTATGTTAGCATGTCAGTAAGAATGTTTCCCTGTAATTGACTTGGAAAAAAAAAAAATTTGTCTCATGAAAACTGTCACCAAGCTGTAGGCGAGAGTCAGGTTATTACCTTGCAGCTTAGTATTTAGTTAATTCATTAGTGGAGTCGGTTGATCCTGTTAGCCTGGAATATAAGCTTCAAAGTGAAACTTGAAACAGGTCTAGTATTAAAAAAGAAACAAAGTTTGATATCTGATTGTGGAATTATTTCCAAGATAACCACCAGTACATTGATCAGAAAGAGTGATGGTGTAGCCTTTAACCAGAGATGGCGACTCAGGTTTCACACTTGAACTCTCATTGCAAAAAAATATATAAATAAATAAAATGTCCTTGTAGGTTAATGGAAAACTCATTATCTATGGTCTGTGTTTGTGATGAACCCAAGGCAGATGAAGACATGATAGTTTTTAATACATATGTATCCCACTTCCCCACTGTGGGGCAGCAAAAGGATGCATATATGATATTATAAAATTTTTATGATGAAATGTGCTATATAAACACATTTACCTTTTCTATTTTATTTAGCTGCTGTATATGTCACTTGTTTTTCTAAAATTGTGCAGTTCTACAGTCTCTTTATGTTCCTTATGAGGACCAGATGGAGTACCAAACGTACTATGTACTAAATGTCTTAATTAAATTTCAGAGCAAAACAAACTTGCCTCTGACATTATTATTACAAACTCTTCAAAATAAAAGCCACTTCCATGAGAGAAATTGTAAAATGTGTCATTTTCTCTCATTCCCCTACCACGTTCTGATTTGCTCTTTTAAAATTTTAATGTTTATTCTCGGGACATGTTTGTTGCTCAGACCTAACCACACATGTTCAAAGTGTACATTTGGGACATAGTTTCCTAATAATCTTGCAAATCCTCCAATTAGGAGTGAGAAAAAAGAAAAGGGGGCCCATGCAGCACATCACTTATACCAATGACACTTTAGCTGATTCTGCAAAGAATATTTAAAGTGTGTAGTCACACACTGATGCAGCATGGCGCCCCCTCTGTTTGGCTTTTGTGGCTCAGCTGACTTTGCGATAGCGTTTAGCTATTTTTAAGCAGACATGTTTTCTCCCCCCTCACTAAAAAGTTCTTATTTAGCTGCTTCTCTTCTTCTTATTTACTATGAGAACCCAAACAGAGACTGCCCAGGGCCGAATTATGGGGTCCTTACATGACACTACAAGGGGATAATCTGGATGAATGACATCTAGAAAGCAACAACAACTGTTGTAAAGTGGATCTGATGCCCTGGTTTCACATTCTGGAAAGGAAAATTATTGCATATAAATAAGCTTAATTCAACAACGCAACAACATGGGCATATACAAGTGTATATGGTAAAGTATTTGTTCACAAAGGAGATCCGGTCTTCTAATCACTTCCATGGCTACAGGTTTATAAAATCAACTAAGCCATGCAGACTGTTTCTACAATCATTTGTGAAATGCTCTATGGCACTCAGTGGACTCCAGGTGGTTCTGTGACAGGATGTCACCTGTGCAAAAAATCTAGTCGTGACATTTCCTCACTCCTAAATATTCTACAGTGAGCTGCCAGTGGTTTTATAACAGAGTGGAGACAACTGGGAACGGCAGCAGCTCAGCTACGAAGCATTAACTTGCGTAAACTGAAAGAGCAGAGGCAGTGGATGCTGAGGTGCATGGTGTATAGAGATCACCAACTTTCTGCAGAGTCAAACACTACAGACCTCCAAACTCCATGTTGTCTTCAGGTTAGCTAAAGAGCAGAGAGTAGAGAGCTTCAAGGAATTGGTCTCTGTGGCCAAGCAGCTTCATCCAAGCCATACATCACTAAGTGCAAAGCAAAGCGTCGGATGCAGTGGTGTAAAGCACGCCGCCACTGGACTCTAGAGCAGTGGAGACACGTTCTCTGGACTGACGAATCGCGGTTCTCTATCTGGTAATCTGATGAACCACTCTGGGTTTGGCGGTTGCCAGGAGAACGGTACTCATCTGACTGTGCTGTGCCAAGTGTAAAGTTTGGTGGAAGGAGGCTTCTGGTGTATATTTCAGGAGCTGGGCTTGGCCCCATAGGTCCAGTGACAGGAAATCTGAATGCTTCAGCAGACCAAGGCCGTTTCTCAATTCACGAGATCGCGAGTACGGACTCGCGTTCTCGTCAAGTCCGGTCTTGGCGAGAACACAGGAAGATCGGACTTGACAAGAACGCGAGCACGCAGCACGTATGGTGTATTGGAACAGAAGCGTACTTGTGACGTCATGAGACGCACAGTTCTTTAGCATTTCTTTAACATTCAAAACTATTTATATACTACACCACAATAAATCTTATTGACAATTTTTTTAAAACAACATTTTTAATTTCTAAAAAGCCTAAAAATTATCTTGCCGCGGTGCATTCTGGGAAAGCGGTCAGTCTGAAGAACGCACAAGTCTGCTCTGATGCATGCTCGATAAAGAGGGCGGGGCGAGAACAACATCCGGGGAATTCGGCGCGTTCTCGATTTGGCGTTCTCAGTATTGGAACAGTGCTCGGGCTGAGGCTGATGACGTGTCACGAGCACACGAGCACACGAGAACGCTCAAGAACGCATATTGAGAAACGGCCCAAGGGATTCTGAGCAACTAGATGCTCCTAACTTTGGGGGAATGGTTTGGAGATGGCCGTTCCTCTTCCAGCATGACTATGAACCAGAGCACAAAGCAAGGTCCATAAAGACATGGATGAGAGAATTTGGTGTGGATACCGGCTCAGGTTTCAGTTTTGCACATACCACACAGACACAAAACAAGACATAATGTTCAAGTTGAATGCACTGACAACACTTCCTGAGAAAAAGTACAAAATGGTAAAAATGGTAAATGGCTTGTACTTGTATAGCACTTTATCAAGTCCGACGACCCCAAAAGATTTTACACTACAGTGAGTCATTCACGCACATATTCACGGTGGTGAGCTATGTTGGTAGACTGACAGAGGTGAGGCTGCCATACATCGGCGCTAGGGATGGGAATCGAAAACCGGTTCCTGTTCAGAACCGGTTCCGTGTGTTCCAGTTCCATGGCACCGTTTAGCAGCTCGCTTAACGATTCTCTTATCGATTCCAGGCAGCACCAGAGCTGGGCAGCACGACCTACATCACGTTTTTTACGCAAGTTACGCACACGGCATTCAGTAAGCAAGTACGACGTGACGAGGCGTAAGTCTAGAAAAGCAAAACAAAAAAAATGCCGCCCCATCGGGTAAAGCGATCGAAAGTCTGGTCAACAAGGAAAAATCAGTGGATCATTATCTATACCTAAAACTAATACGTTCGTGGTGATTTAATGAATTTAGCATTAATCAATAAGAAAATAAAAGCATAAATTGTCGTCTCGATCACTGTGTATGGGGGTGGCCATTATTGCCCGACATCATATCCTGTGACGTAATGTCGCGGTAAGGCACTGCGCTCTACAACAACAATTATTTCGGATTTCCAGAGGACTTCACCATTGAAATTCACGAGAGCTATTGTTGAACCAACAATGTCCACGTGCATGGCCGTTGGATGTTCCAATACATCGGTTAAAAGTGGAAAAAACATTAGTTTTTTCACCTTTCCAATTCATGATCCACCACGGGCTCTTTTGTTGGATTGCCAACTTGAAGAGGGAGGATTTGCCATCGAACTTCTGGCCAGAGAAAAAAACACGTCATCTGTAGCCAACCTTTCGAAGAAGAATGTCTTCAAGATGACATGAGAGCAACACTTTTCGGTAGGCTTTTCTTTTTTATAATGTAGAATTTGCCGTAACAGTTGTTTACCGACCAGAGGGGCGGAGTGATATGACACACTTCGATAGAATGCTCACTGTTGCGAAGCCCACTTATTTTATGCGACTTTGGTCTTATTTTTTCTAAAGTCGCTTGTAACTTTCATGAGTTGCGGGTTGCAGTTTTTTGGGCTTGTTTCTGAAAGTGAAGTCGCTTGTTTTGGCTCTAAACTAAGTGACACTGAAATATCCCTCCGCCTCTCACTGCAGCTCATCCTGACAGCAGCAGAGAGTAAACTCAGAAGGAGCCGCTCTGCCCGTATTTTCTGCAGTTTACGGCTGCAATAACTGATGATAACTGCTGAAAGTAGATTTGGCGGTGCAGATCACCATTTTGAGCAGAGATTGGTTCTAAAGATGAGTTTTATACTCATAACATTGCAGAACCCAACCTATAAACCGTACTTTAATGTTTATTTGTTGTCTTTTTATGTCTCTAAAATGTTAAATTAGTATTACTTTAAATTTAAATGCTTAATGCCATGTCTATTTTTGTTTAAGAGGTTAAAAAAATTTCCCCAAATTGGAATCGATAAGAGAATCGATAAGGAATCGAATCGTTTCACAGAATCGATAAAGGAATCGGAATCGTGAAAATCTTATCAATTCCCAACCCTAATCAGCGCCACCCGACCCTCTAACCACCGCCAGCAGGCAATTCAATTCAATTCAATTCAATTTTATTTATATAGCGCCAAATCATGAAACATGTCATCTCAAGGCACTTTACAAAATCAAGTTCAATCATATTATACAGATTGGGTCAGATTATACAGATTGGTCAAAATGTCCTATATAAGGAAACCAGTTGATTGCATCAAAGTCCCGACAAGCAGCATTCACTCCTGGGGAACCGTAGAGCCACAGGGAGAGTCGTCTGCATTGTACATGGCTTTGCTGCAATCCCTCATACTGAGCAAGCATGAAGCGACAGTGGGAAGAAAAACCACCCATTAACGGGAAAAAAAACCCTCCGGCAGAACCGGGCTCAGTATGAACGGTCATCTGCCTCGACCGACTGGGGTTACAGAAGACAGAGCAGAGACACAACAAGAGAGACAAAAAAGCACAGAAACACACATTGATCTAGTAATCTGTTCTACATTAGATGGTAATAGTCGGTGATCTGTCCTCCCTGGATGATTTCACAGTCAACAGAACGTCAGACCAGGTGTACCTACTATGAAGAAAAAGAGAGAGAACAAAAAGTTAAAAGCTGAAATGACAACAGTCATTTCAATGTAATGCAATGCAAATCTGGAGAACAGTAGACTGGAGAACAGTAGAAATCAGTATAGTGAGAAAAATAGGCCCTGATCTCCTCCAGTAGCCTAAGCCTATAGCAGCAAAACTATAAAGGTAGCTCAGAGTAACATGAGCCACTCTAGTTATAAGCTTTGTCAAAAAGGAAGGTTTTAAGATTAGTCTTAAAAGTAGACAGGGTGTCTGCTTCACGGACCAAAACTGGGAGTTGGTTCCACAGGAGAGGAGCCTGATAGCTAAAGGATCTGCCTCCCATTCTACTTTTAGAGACTCTAGGAACCACCAGCAGACCTGCAGTCTGAGAGCGAAGTGCTCTGTTAGGAACATACGGAGTAATCAGAGCTCTGATATATGATGGAGCTTGATTATTAAGGGCTTTATACGTTAGAAGAAGAATTTTAAATTCTATTCTTGATTTAACAGGAAGCCAATGAAGGGAAGCTAAAATTGGAGAAATATGATCCCTCTTGTTGATTTTCATCAGAACTCTTGCTGCAGCATTTTGGATCAGCTGAAGACTTTGAATTGCATTTTGTGGACTTCCTGATAGTAAAGAATTACAATAGTCCAGCCTTGAAGTAACAAATGCATGGACTAGTTTTTCAGCATCACTCCTGGACAGAATGTTTCTAATTTTGGCGATATTCCGGAGGTGAAAAAAGGAAACTCTGGAAACCTGTTTAATATGGGATTTAAATGACATGTCTTGGTCAAAAATAACACCAAGGTTTTTTACTTTATTACCAGAGGCCAAGTTAATGTCATCCAGATTAAGTGATTGGTTAAGAAGTTTATTTTTTGAGGACTCTGGCCCAAAGATTACAACTTCGGTCTTGTCAGAATTTAGATGCAGGAAATTTAAAGTCATCCAGCTTTTGATGTCATCAAGACATGACTGCAGTCGAAGTAATTGATTGGATTCATCAGGATTTATGGATAAATATAGCTGAGTGTCATCAGCATAACAGTGGAAATTAATCCCATGCTGTCTGATAATTTTGCCGATCAGAAGCATATATATAGTAAAGAGAATTGGTCCAAGGACCGAACCCTGTGGTACTCCACAGGTGACCCTAGAGTTTGAGGAAGATTTATTATTAACATGAACAAACTGGAATCTGTCCGACAGATAAGATTTAAACCAGCCTAATGCTTTCCCCTTAATCCCTACAGTATGTTCAAGTCTTTGTAGGAGAATATTGTGATCAACTGTATCAAATGCAGCACTAAGATCTAACAGGACAAGTACAGACACAAGTCCATTATCTGAGGCCATGAGAATATCATTAGTGACCTTCACCAGAGCCGTTTCAGTGCTATGATGAGCTCTGAAGCCTGACTGAAACTCCTCAAGTAGGTCATTGCTTTGTAAATGTTCACAAAGTTGATTAGCAACTACTTTCTCAAGAATTTTAGATAAGAAAAGAAGATTAGATATAGGTCTGTAGTTTACTAGCTCATCTTGATCAAGAGAAGGTTTCTTAAGTAAAGGTTTAATAACAGCTACTTTAAAAACCTGAGGTACATATCCATTTACTAAGGATAGATTAATCATGTCTAAAATAGGACCACTGATCAAAGGGAATACCTCCTTAAACAACTTGGTTGGGATTGGGTCTAACATACAGGTAGAAGGTTTAGATGAAGCTAGAATTTTAGATAGCTCAGAAAGCTCTACTGCTTCTAAACAGTTCAGACACAGCGCAGGTTCTAAAGATTCCTCCAATGCTGCCTTACTTACTGGGGATGAGGTAATCATGTTTGGGAGGATGCCAATTATTTTATTTTTAATGGCATCAATTTTATTTATGAAGAATCCCATAAAATCATTACTGCTAAGAGCTAAGGGAATGGATGGATCAACAGAGCTGCAGCTCTGAGTAAGTTTGGCAACTGTACTAAAGAGAAATCTAGGATTATTTTTATTCTCTTCAATTAATGATGAAAAATATGCTGCTCTAACTCTGCGAAGGGTCTTGTTATACAACAATAGACTGTCCCTCCAGATTAAGTAGGATTCCTCTTGGTGTGTAGAGCGCCATTTTCTCTCCAATTTCCTAACATTGTGCTTCAAGGAACGCAGCTCTGAATTAAACCAGGGAGCCAGCTTCCTGTGAATTATCACCTTCTTTTTCAAGGGAGCTACATTATCTAATGCAGAACGCAATGAGGAAGTCACACTGTTAGCAAATGTATCTATTTGTGAATGGGAAGACACAGCATTGCTGCCATCTACAGGGCATTTCTTCAATACTGAGGATATTAAAAGGGGGACAGACTCTTTAAGTTTTGATACAGCATTATCCGATAAAGATCTACTATAATGGAACCCTCTTTTGGGGGTGGAGAAATCGGTTAGATTAAACTCAAATGTTATTAAAAAATGATCAGATAGGACAGGGTTGTGAGAGAATACTGTTAGTTCTTCACAATCAATGCCATATGTCAGCACAAGGTCCAAAGTATGGAGCCGAGAGTGCGTTGGCTTATGCACATTTTGAGCAAAACCAATTGAATCTAGGATAGTTTTAAAGGCTACACTAAGGTTATCACATTCAGTGTCAACATGGATGTTAAAATCACCCACTATAATAACCTTGTCAGTATTTAACACCAAATCAGATAAGAAGTCTGACAGTTGATCCAAAAACTGAGTGTAAGGGCCTGGTGGACGATACAAAACAATAAACAGAAGAGGTTTTATTGCTTTGCAGTTTGGATGAGGGAAACTGAGGGTTAAATGTTCAAAAGAACTGTAATTATTAATTGGCCTGGGACTAATTAATAAATCAGACTGAAAGATGGTTGCCACTCCTCCTCCTCTTCCCACAGATCTGGGAATGTGGAAATTTGAATAACTGGAGGGAGTTGACTCATTTATACTAACGTAGTCCTCTTGTAGCCAGGTTTCTGTGAGACAAAACAAATCAATCTGATTATCAGAAATCAATTCATTAACTAACAAAGTCTTTGGAGGGAGAGACCTTATATTTAATAGACCACATTTAATTCTTTTATTTTTTGGTTCAAAGTGATCCGTATGGATTTTTATTAGATTTTTATGATTTGTTCCCTTTAGATCAGTTTTTGATCTGTTAAGTTTTGGCCGTGGGAAAGACACCGTCTCAATAGGGTAATGGGTGGGTAACCAGGCGCGGATTCAGGCGGGGGCGCAGGGGGCGCGCGCACCCCTCTTTTGGAGACCAAAAGTATTTTTTTAAAGAGCCCGAAATTTTAAACATCCTTCATAGAATTACGATTAAGAGCCAGTACCTTTCATTTAGAATGCACTGTGACGCCGGCGCGGCATAAATTGTCGTCGCAATCACCGATACTGCGGGCGGCATTTAGTGCCCAAATATGGGCAGTAATGGCGGCCTGACGTCACATCCTGTGTTGTTTCTTAGCAGAGGCATTGCACTCCTACAGCTGCGATAAACAACAATTATTTCGGATTTCCAGAGGACTTCACCATTGAAATTTTCGAGAGCTATTGTTGAAGCAACAATGCCCACATGCATGGCAGTTTGATGTTGCAATACATCGGTTAAGAGTGGAAAAATAAGGAGATGGCTGCCGCAGCAGACATATTCAACTCACATCGTTTCTTTTTGGTCTCCTTGCCTCAAACTGGGCTGGATTTCGTCAAAAATCAGGTTGCTGTCAAGAAAGTCTTCTATATATTCCAAATGGCTCTCAGATGATGATGATAAATCCATGAAACTCCATCACTATCACTAATTAATCCATCACTCTCTGCCGCACCGGTCGTGGCCACTTTAAATAACAGCGCGCAGTGACGAGCCTGTTCTTCTTCTACGACTACTTCTTCTTCTTCTTCTTTTTTAATAGTGGTTGGCAAACAACTTTTAGGTGCATTACCGCCACCTTCCAGATTGGAGTATGGATCAACCTTAATCTTATATTCTCCCCACAGAAAAAAGGTATGATGATCGTTAGAAAATTTTGATAATGAAAAAACATTGAGTTCTCACAAGTTGTGTAAAGTTGTAAAGTAGTGTAATTTCAGGAAAACTTTTTCCAGTAACGGGAAAGTTTAAAAATACATTTTTGTTCTACAGTTTTTGAAAAGTAATGAAAAAAAGAGTGTAAAGTAAAAAAAGAATAGTGGACATTGACACCCATACAATAGTTATTGTGTAGTGTGTATTGTCTGATTTAAACCTTTTAGTGCCACATGCGTTTTATTGTTAAAACTAAGAATGGTCTCCTTTATGAAAACATACTAGGCTTAAAACTATTGCCAAGCAACTTGCATATGATGAACGATGAGAGTGAGAAAGAGATCTTTACATCATATAAAGATGATCTACCATCAGGATCAACATTCAGGCAGGAAGTGAAGTTGTGGCACACAAACTGGTCATCATCAGTGGAAAAACCCAGCTCTCTCTCATTCTAAGGATAACAAATATGAAGTGCTACCCAAACATTTCTATGATTCTTCACCTTCTGTCAGTTATACCTTTTACAAGTGCTTCTGTGGAACGTGCTAACTCAGGCCTTAAAGCAGTGAAAACTTTGCTGAGGTCAACAATGGGACAGAAAAGGTTTGTGGCTTTGCTACTTATGTATGTCCACAAGGAAATTCATTTAGACATCAACAAAATCATAGACATATTTGCCCAGAAGCATCATAGAGGGTTGACATTCATAAACCCATTATCATCGTCATCATAAAGTTAAAGGTGTTGTAAAAGAGAACAATATTCTTTGTTAAGTCTTACAGTTCTAAGCTTATGGCTTAACTTCACCCTACATGTTCATTGGTTTAACTTAATTTAAAGATTTTTTTTCCTCAACATGGTTTGTCTTGTTAAAATATGTTAAATCTTTTATCACTTGAACTATACCACACTGTTCTTAAGTCCTTGGGTCTTTCTAAGTATTTTTTTTCTTAATATAGTTTATATGGTTACAATATATTGTTAAAATACATGTATATTTTTAAAACTCCTTTATCTTTTTATTTCATTTTCTGTATAAATATAATTTCTGGAAATAAAGAAAATATTTGTTTGATTAATTGTTGATAAGGATAATTTTTTCTTCAAACTACTTTTTAACCTTGTGCATGCTGTAAAAAGCACGAGATTTTGACTTAAAAACCCATTTTCAATTACAATAAGATAATCATGCTAATTCCACTTATGCTCATCCATTCAAATTATTATCAATTAAAAAACCCTTAGATGAATAATTAGGGTAGTATGAAAGAGTAAAGATGGCATTCTTTGGTCATTTAGCCTCACATTGTCTCGACTCCATGACCCTTGACCCTTGACCCCATGACCCTTAGGTGCGCACCCCCCTTTGAAAAATCCTGGATCCGCCCCTGGTAACAGTACAGAAGCTGCAGAGAGGTGTGTTAAACTACGGCTCTGCTTCCTGGTCTGGACCCTGGGTTGTCAGCATTTAGGAGAACTAATAAATCCGGCCAGATTCCTAGAAAGAAGAGCTGCACCATCCAAAGTGGGATGAATGCCGTCTCTCCTGATCAGACCAGGTTTTCCCCAGAAAGTTTGCCAGTTATCAATGTAGCCCACGTCGTTTTCTGGACACCACCTAGACAACCAGCGGTTGAATGATGACATGCGGCTAAACTTGTCATCACTGGTCAGATCAGGCAGGGGACCAGAGAAAATTACAGAGTCCGATATTGTTTTAGCAAACTCACACACCGAAGCAACACCAACTTTGGTGACCTCTGATCGGCGTGACCGGGTGTCATTACCGCCAGCGTGAATAACAATCTTACTGTATTTACGCTTATCCTTAGCCAGCAGTTTTAGGTAGGATTCTATGTCGCCCGTTCTGGCCCCTGGTAGGCATTTAACTATGGTTCCTGGTTTCTTTAGTGCCACGTTTCTTATTACAGAGCTGCCAATAATTAAGGTCGGCTCCTCGGCGAGACTGTCGCTCAGAGGGGAAAATTTATTAGAAACGCAGATGGGTTGGTGGTGATCTGGGGGCTGAAATCTAGAGCTATGCTTACTACGAACCGTCACCCAGCCGGCCTGCTTAACCGGCTGTTCGAGTGCGGCTGTCTGTTCGCTACGTGAAGTTACTCTTTGTGAAGTTACTCTTTGTGGCTCCGCGCTAGCAAAGGAGCGGCTATCAGCTGGTTTTTCAACAGCACGGAGCCGGGTCTCCAGTTCTGACACCCTCGCCTCCAAAGCTACAAAAATACTACATTTATTACATGTACCATTATCACTAAAGGAGGCAGAGGAATAACTGAACATCTGACACAGAGAGCAGCAGATAGGAGACTTAGTCAGAGACGGAGAAGCCATTATGAGGCTAAGGCTTGGCTAGCGCTAGGCTAACGCTAGGCTAAAGCTAGGCTAGCGCCCTGTTATCACGCCAAAGAACAAACCGTGTGAAACACGAGGAGTTCCCAAACGTGATGAGCAGCCACAGAAAATGTTTTAAAAGTGCTTATGTTTGGAAACAGGTGTTACAACAAAGAGGTTTAAAGATAAAAAGCGAGAGAGCCTGGAGCAAAAATCCGTCGTTCACACAGCAACAACAGGAAGTGACACAATACGCCTTACCGCAAACAGGAAGTCAGGAAGTCACCCAGCAAGACACTTCAATTCAGTTGAAGTGTCTTGCCTTCACAGCAACATGACATAACAGCTGAGACAGTCAAAGCAGGGGATCAAACTGGCAACCCACCAATTGCAGGACAAACTCCCCGACTCTTGCGCTGCTGTTGCCCCTACTGGGGAACACACTGCCAAAGTGTGCAAATAGTCCTTAGCATCTGGTAGGTTTTAGATATTCGAGTCAAAAAAGATAGATAACACTCACTTTACAGATTATGTAAATTGGCCTTCTTGTTTGTGTTGCAGAGCGGTGCTTTCTTAACCATGGTGTTGCATACTTCCTAGGCTCAAAAAGATTAACAGAAGGCCCATTTATACTGATCACCATGAGTTTACTTATATTCGACAACAATAGAGAAGACCTTTAATCTGTATAATGAACATTGTTCATTATGCTAAACCCTCTTTCACCCACTTCTTATGCAGCTTCCAAAAGTTATCTGGAGTTTTTACTGGGCTGGCTATATAGACTGTGAGTCATTTCCATTAATGTTTTAAATTGATTTACTGACACAACCTCGTCTACAGCATCTGATACAGCAAGCTCTTGACGATGGTTCATACAGTGCCATGTGCAGAGGTTAGGATAGCTTGCAGTCAGCCTGGTTGTCACCTGAGCTTCTGCCCAACATAACACTAGCTCCATCAGAAAAGAATGCAATCCATTTATTTAAGCCAGCCATCTCTGAAGCCTGCAGTGTCCAAACAGTTCAGCAAAGCTCTTTCTATACTTTCTGCTTTTTGGCTCTCCAACTCGACCAGCTCCAGAAACACAAATTCAAGAGTAGCTCCATCTATAGAGGCTTTAACTATGACAATAAGCAGAGTTGTGACTGGCAGATATAGACTCACCAATCAGGACGGACAGTTTGCTTGAAGAAGACAATATGCTGTTCACAATTTTTGTCGGCATTTCTTTTGCAATATGTTCCAAGATATTTGTGGAACTGTACCTTGAGTGGAGACTAGTGCCCTTTTTGGCACATTTTTTTTTCTTGAAGTTCGATGAGATCATCCTGATCAGTAAAAGCTTTATTGATCTTGGTAATCTGATGCTCTTCTAAATACCGCCTCGGTCTCAGCCAGCACAGTGTCTGATACAGCTCTCACCATACTTCCAAGCAAATCCTGACCACCCTTATGTGTAAGCTCCTAAGCTATTTCATGAGCCCTGGGCATCTCATACCTCCAAATCTTGTTCTGGACTGAAGACAGTGCTGTGGTAACACTTACAATAAGTTACACACATTTGTATTAACTTCAAGGTAACGCCTTGGGAACTAATCATGTACTAATGGGTACTTAACCAGTACTTACTGGTGACCACCCAGTCCAGCCTTATTAGGGGACTACTGGTTATTTATTAGGAAATCAATAAAGGAATGAATCAGGAACTAATGGATAGTTAACCAGGATGGACCAGAGAACACAGCCAAGCCTTAAAGGAGAAGTCCGGTCAAAATCAGAATTCAAACTGCTGAAAGTACTTTAAATATAAAACTACTACATACTGTGCAAAAAATTACAAGTTTTTTTTAATTAATAATAATTCTCATTTAATCATGTTTATGTGGAGGAATCCATCTTGGTCAAGAATAGTACTGTCACCTCCCATTTTTTGACGTCACTCGGCGGACCCGCTGTTGAGCAAGTTTCAACGCTCTGTTTGTCACGCCGCACTATTTTCCAAGATCAAACTCAGTCGGGTCCTACAGTATATATCTATACACGTGTGTGTGTGTGTGTGTGTGTGTGTGCGCGCTCCGCGCAGCACGGCCGCGCACACACACACACAGACACACAGCGGAGGAGAGATCGCTGAAGTGACTTAAGTTAGCTGATTATTATAGTATAAGTATTAAAATATAAGAGCATTCCAGCACATGCTGGGCTGAGCACGGCTTTGCACCGGCGCTGCAGCTGAGCGCGCGCACACACACACACACACACACACAGCGGAGGAAAGATCGCTGAAGTGACTGTGTTGAAATAAGCAATGTTTTTTCCTCTTTTACCAGTTGAGTTGGAACATGCGATGGCCATGCACGTGGGCATTGTTGCTTCAGCAATAGCTCTTGGGAATGTCAGCGGTGAAGTCCTCTGGAAATCCGAAATAATTATTGATGATCGCAGCTGTGTAGAACGGCTCCTATTGACTTTGCATGGAAAGCGGAGAGAAATGCTGTCGCCGCTTCCGCTCTTCCACGTCGCAGGATGTGATGTCAAACGCCCCTTACTGCCCATATTTGGGCAGTCATGTCAGCCCCCATACACAGTGATTCAGACGACAATTTATGTTTTTATTTTCTTATTGATTAAAGATAAGTTCATTAAATAACCACAAATGTATTAGTTTTAGTTATAGCTAATGATACCCTGATTTTTCCTTGTTGACCGGACTTCCCCTTTAATGAGGGACTACAGGTCTTTCATCTCATTTGAGCCTGATGACTGGATTTTAAAGGAGGCCCACTCCTCAGATATGGAGACCCTCTTTTCTGTCAGGACTTCAGACTTTATGGTAATGCAAACAACATATCCTGCAAATAAATATAAATGATAATAATTGTTGGATTTTAAAGTTTTTCCTAATACCAGCATTACTAATAGCATCTGCAGCTGCACTAAGTCTAAACATACATCCACATTTACATTCATCATTAACTGCTTACACTTTTGCACTATGACTAACTAAAACCTGAAAATGAAATGATCAGACCTTATACATTATATTTCTATACTTTTTAATGACTATCCTGTGTGACCAGGACTATACTGTAAAATGTTTTCCAAGCATAATATACTTTACTAAACTTTTAAGATCTCTGATTATCAGACAACCATTTACAAATTAATCAAGCCATAATATATTAATTTTAGAATATTTTATCAAAATTATTATGACTATAATTAAATGCTGCTCTAATCTGCACAATGTATGTGATGAACTAAACTTTATATACACATCTTTTCCTATATTTGCTGGTATTTACCCAACATTGTGTCCCTCCATTCTAACCACAGATGTTTTTAAATTCTCTACTCTAGACGGCTGGCCAGGAGCTCACGTCTAAAAAGAAACGAAGAGTTTTACAACGGAGCATAGCAAAGCATAGCGTTTAGTTGATTATTGGAACGACACAATTTGACACACGTCATTTTATGTTCACGTATTTATTTAATGCGATTCCTGTAAACATGTCCTCATGACACCCAGTTGCTGTTTGAGCTAACTTCAGCTTACTTTGATACTAGCCACTTCTGCTTACCAGGGGTAATGCTAGCATTAGCCTCAAACTAATGCTGCCTCTGTTGCTTTAGGGGCAGCTGGTTTCTAAAAAACATTCAAAAAAGGTTGTAAACATTGAAAATGCTCTAGCTGCTGCGTCTCTCGGTCTCTCGGCCTTTGCTCTCGAATTGAGTCTAACTGTTCCCGCCTACCTCCCCAGCCAATCATAAAGGAGCAGCTGATTAAGAAACCAATCACAGAGCAGTGAGCTGTGGTAGTGAGCTCAGCCATTGGCTGGGAGTCTCAGATGGAACAGGAGGAAAGGGAAGAGAGCAGTGAAGAGTTTGCGCTGGTCCTTATAAGTGAATGTAATAAACACGTGCCGCATACAGACACATTGTCACGTATCAATGGCCGCTTTTATGTGCTTATGTGGAAATTTCCAAGCTTTTCTATTAGGACATACTAGCGAATCATGTAGACCACACCACTGCTTGACCTCATCGTGCTCGGAGTAAAACATCATCAGTAAGCATTTTGTTGTTGTAGTATTGCTTCATTTTGGAATTAGGTTTTTCCTGATACACTTAGTGGGGACTTGAATGGCATTCCAGTTATTGTTGCGGCAATTTGTTTGTGGTAGAGTGTCCTTTGTCATCTCTTAGTTGTTGCACAACAGAAAAGAAAACCCATATGAATGTGATCATCTTGCTTCACTAACTCGTATGCTTGGTCATGGAACTAGTTTGAGCTTGTTGTGGGTTTAAGCTCTTGGCGTTCCCCAGTAGCACAGTGGGATGATCCCAGTGCCCGTTGGGATCTGATGGGATTTGTGGTTTTCGGTTGTGTCTCCCTCCTCCTTGGTTTTTGTATAAATTTAACCTTAAAGAGCTTCTCACTGCTGTGAACTGCTTTGGCTTCTACATTGGTTTGTGGTCAGAAAACGTGCTGTAGAATTATTTTTTTTTTATGCACTGAGCTCAGTTTCCTGTGTGGAACATGTGATCTTGGATGGATCACTCTGTCCATCCAACACTGACACTCATGACCATGTGCCCCATGTATTTTTAGCGTAGCCTTCAACAATTTGTTTACCACCTCATTCTGTTGGCTTATCTGTGTAGAATTGTTCCTTCGAGGCAACACTGTAGAAAATTAGTATTTAAATCTTACTGATCTAATTTATTCAGGCTTTAAATTCTAATTCAGCTTTTATCCTCTTTTAATCAACGAGCCCAGTCAGCTACAAAAGACTGGTACCAACTGGACTTCTCCAACAACCTCACATGTGTGGCGTGTGCACATTGCTGAGCTTCTTTGTGTCTGCTGTGAATTTGTGTACCCACTGTTTCATCAGTTGCTACAGCCTGAACCATTTCTACATACTGGTTGATTTTATTAAGCTGACAAGCTGGAACTTGAGACCAGTTTTGTGTAAAGGTCACTATGAGGAATACAATTATTTTGAATATTACCATTTAGCAAAGAACGGCTTTCTTCGTGTTTTCATTATGCATGGGAAATTGGCACTAAAACAACCCGTGACCTTACCTCTACTACCCAGCTAGGTTGAGGTGTTGAATTTCCTCTTTTGCATCTGATCAACTTCCACAAAGCTTGTGAAAGATCTGTTCATTGATAGTCAGCCTATTGGGCTGGAGTTGTTCCGCTGTGCTTTACATGGCACATGGCTGCAGTGTGGTGACATCAAGTCTATGTAGATTCTCTGATCTGTAAACACCGAGAGCCAAAATTAAGATAACGACATTCCACACATGCTACTGAAAAACTGACAGTGCAATTTTCCTGTGTTTTACAGCCTTGTCATGCACTCCTGTCTCCTTGGACCCAAAATAGCAAAGGGCCAACTGACACATCCAAGGTCAATAATAGGTATGGCCCCAAATAACTATTAAGTGCCAAGAGCAATTATTAATAAAGTTACTCATTTTAATAAAAATTATCAAGTCAGGGCACCAACTGGTTATCAGAAATCAATAATCAAAAATTCTCGGTCTCTGTCATTTATGGTTTTATGAAAATCTACCTGGTGAGGTGTGGTACTATAGAACAATAGATGGAGTAAATTTGCACTCTGGCATTCACAAACTGCAAGTATAACGTGCATGTACAGAAAAAACACAAACCCTCTAAATGCAATAATCTGTTAACAGAATACTTCAATCAAAATACTTTAGTTAGTATCATTCAACTAAGCAACTAAGTAAAACAGAAAATTAGTAAATATCAGTCATTATATATATATCTCGCATCAGTTTTTCAGTTTCACGTTCTCTGTGACTTCGGATTAACCCCTCTCTGGGTTTATATTTTCAATGATGTGACATTCTTTTGCTCCCAACACATCACCTGTTCCACATCAGTATGGAGATCCAGCATGAAGTTTATTTTTCAATTGACACCTGCTGTGTTTTCAATGCGTTGTTTTAACTAAGCAGTTTATTATTGTCATAGAGCTAGTCTTTCTGGTTTTATATTTGGTTTTTGCCCAAAAACAAGGTCATCATTTTAAACACAATTAACACTGAAAAAAAATATTACGGCTATGACATTACACCCCAAAGTAGTCACATATCATTAGGTCACAAAGGGGAGCAGTAGCACTCAGAGTGGTCAGTATACTATGGCAAGGCTGGGTCCTGCCATTTAGTGAAATTAATTCTGATCTGCCTCAAAATTAAGCTTCTTCTTTCATATGTGGAGCTACACTTGGATGCACAGATAAGTTGCTCTTATGCTGTTTAGTAAAATGATCAAAGTGACCCATTAGCTTCTCACATTTTAAAACATTAGGATTTCCTAATTTCTTTACGGTCACTCCTTACCCGACGATGATTTGGATGTGTATTTTGGTTGGAGTTGTTCTGTATTAGCAGTGTGGATTGCTGACACTGTGGTTGATTGCAGCATAGTGTGATGGGGAAAGCAGTAAAGAAACCTGCATTTCAGCAAAAACTAAAATGAGCTCTTAGATATTGAAGGAGTTTTTGTAGTCATGGTCTACATCTGCAGACTCTGCTCTAGTTGTTGGATGACTCATGATGTTGTATCATAAAGTCAAAATATTCAAATTACTTAGTCCAGCAAATTCATTTTACTGTTCAAATGCTTGATTACAGGAAGATTCCTGTTTTCTGAGAAATTAAGTTGTAACTTCCTGTACCTGTAGTGATTGTAAAACCTTTGCGCCGTTACACGATAAAGTCAAAACTTTGGGTGTCAGAAAGTTCTCTGTAAAAGCCTGCTGTTGATTTTCCTTCGTGCACTACCCAGTTGCAGTGTGGGGAACACTGGTCTTTTTATAACTGCATTACCAGCTCTCACATTTTTTCCCCCTCAACGAATACCAGATTCGGGTAAAGAAAAACAGCTGTGGACACTGGAGGAAGCAGAAGTGTCTCTTCAGGGCGCTGCTGTGCTGCTAGAGTTTGCTGCTCAGACGTAGAAGCACGCAGAGTACTGAAACACAGGCGATGCCGTGTTGGCAGATTGCCTCGGACTGCATTGCGAAGCAGGAAGTGTGACACTGAGAGCACAGGAAGTGGCTGATGTGGAGCTGTGCTCTCCTTTTTGTCCAGCAGCATTACAGGCTACAAGCCATTGATTTTGGGCCGAATATAACCTGAACTTTTTCTCTGATGGGATAAGGACTGATAAATGGATGGCCTCCAGACAGCTTTTGTCGAGTTTAGTGTTCAACAACTAATGAAACCTCAGTACAAAGCTCAAATATGGTCAATATGGATTGCATACCTCAGGGCTATGAGAGGTTTCGTAGATGAAGATGAAGGTCAGAGCACCATAATGTAACAGAAGATTTGCTTTGGATCCGTTGAAGAGCTTTCCTGGTTTGAGAAACCAATGTTTACATGATAGTCTAAATATAAATAAAAAGAGAAGACAGAAGAATACTGTTGCTAGTTGCAAGTTTAAGTTACATTTTGTATTTGAGTCTCTGTTTCTACTATTTTTCTGGGGTTTTACAGCACTTGTGGCTTGTTTTTCATACAGTAGACTGACAGAAAAGGGGTTTTGAGAGAGGGGGGGGGGAGACATGTGGCCAAGGACCTCAGGCTGGAAATCAAATCCACAGCCACATCGAGGACTAAGGCCTCCGTATGGGTTTGTGTGCACTACCCCTGCGCCATCGGAGCATGCCCTTTTCCACCTTTTCACACTGATCATTTGTTTTGATCTAAAACCTGTCTTACAATTAGGGCTGGGCGATATAGAAAAAAAGCTTATCGATAAAAAAAAAATGCATATTGATCGATATCGATAATTATTGAAAATATTTAAAATCATATTTTATGTGCAGCTCTGCCTGGACATTTTATGATATTGCTAAATGATTTGATTTAAATAAAGAACACAAACACAGAATTCCAATTAAATCTTTATTTAACCAACTTTGGTTGGTTAAATAAAGAGTGGCAGGTTTTTCAGCTGCAGAGAACAGCAGACATATCCATCACTATGAAGCATGTTACTGCATGCGTTATGTCCTTATGCCGCTTGGACGATTTGTCATTTTATCACAAAGAAGGGAGCGCAGTTTAGCTGCTGTACCTGCTTTGTTTTGGAAGAAGTTCCAGACGACGACGCGGGGCCGCACAGCTCAGCTCGCGGGGCCGCACAGCTCAGCTCGCGGGGCCGCACAGCTCAGCTCGCGGGGCCGCACAGCTCAGCTCGCGGGGCCGCACAGCTCAGCTCGCGGGGCCGCACAGCTCAGCTCGCGGGGCCGCACAGCTCAGCTCGCGGGGCCGCGCTGCTGCGGGTGTGAGCGGCTTACGTGATGAATACTGGTGGGTTGCGTTACCAGACTCTGCTTTTACCGGTTCCTTGCAAGTTTTACAAATCACTGGTTTATTTCTATCAGGCTGGCGAACTAGTAAAACCCCGTTTTGGGACAATTTCCTCCGCCGCTACTTGCTGCGACATATTCACATGCTCTGTGTTGTGGTTTGAGAGGGCGGTGCTTAGTGACGGCGTGCCGACTGTAGCAAGGAAGTAAAACGAAAGTTACGTATGTAACTACGGTTCTATGAATCCCGGATGACCGCCAGAGGCGGTGCTGAAAGCACTGAATGTTCCCTTCGGGCATGCACAGTTTGAGTAATTATACCAACAGATTCACACCTGTGACGCCGGATGACCACTCGGAGGCTATATAGCCTGCTGTCATCCTTGGCTCTGTTCCTACAGAATCTTCTCGCAGAAGCAAGGATTCTGAGTGACAGAGAAGCTCTGGCGGTCATCCGGGATTCATAGAACCGTAGTTGCATACGTAACTTTCGTTCTATTTCATCCCTCCTGACCGCCAGAGGCGGTGCTGAAAGCACTGAATGACTAATGCCAACTATGTCACAAGGAATCCTGAGCACATACCTCACTGAGAGGGCCCAGCAGAACCTTGTAAAAGGACCTGACCCAGTGGATGAGGGACAGTCACATTGACGTTGTAGAACCTCGTGAAGGTGGTCGGGGAAGCCCATGATGAAGCAGCACATATTGCTTCCAGAGGGACCCCTCTCAAAGCCGCCCAGGAAGCAGAGACGCTCCTGGTGGAATGTGCCCTCACCCTGACTGGCAGGGAGCGGCGACCTACAGCGTAGGCGTGGCAGATGGCGCTCACTATCCAATGGGACAGACGCTGCTTGGAAAGAGGGTAGCCTAACCTCGGACCCCCATAACACAGGAAAAGCTGGTCTGAGCGTCTTATACTTGCGGTGGCCGAAATATATGCCTCCAATGCCCTTACTGGGCACAATAACTCAGACCCCTCGGTTGCACCTGACTGGGGCTGAAACCGAGCCAACTGCAATGGCTCGTTACGGTGAAAAGGAGACAACACCTTAGGCACAAATGCAGTGTTAGGCCACAGGGTAACACCGGAGTCATCTGGAGCCCACCTGATACATGTAGGGCTGACAGAGAGAGCATGTAACTCACTGACTCTCTTAGCTGACACGATAGCCAACAGAAAGGCGGTCTTGCAAGAAAGCCACTTGAGGTCCGCTTGTGCCAAAGGCTCGAATGGAGGATGGCACAGGGCTGCAAGAACCAATGGTAGGTCCCAATCGGGCACTCGTGGAGCCGGCAGCGGGCGTAACCTGCGAGCACCGCGCAGAAAAAGAGAGACCAGATCATGGCGCCCTACTGTACGGTCGTCGACAGGTAGGTGACGACATGAAATTGCCGCAACATACACCTTAAGGGTCGAAGGAGAGCGGCCCTTATCAAAGAGAGACTGGAGGAACTCCAGAATAGTGGGCACCGAGCAGGTAACCGGATTCTCATTGTGGGCAGAGCACCACTGAGAAAAAAGACGCCATCTGTTGTCATACTGCAGCCTAGTGGAGGGCGCCCTAGCACTCAAAATGGTGTGTCTGACAGGTTCTGAACACCCAGTCAGCCTCCCAGGGGCCAGGCCCACAGCTGGAGACGTTGAGGGTTGGGGTGCCATATCTGTCCCCCCAACTGAGACAGCAGGTCACTCCTTGTTGGAAGACGCCATGGAGTACTGGGACACAGACTCCGAAGCAGCGGGAACCACGGGCGTGCTGGCCAGAACGGAGCTACCAGCAACACCCTGTGGCCTCCCTCGAGAACCCTACGTAGAGTAGGCCAAATCAGCGAGAGGGGTGGAAAGGCATACAGGAGAACCTGTGGCCATGGATGAGCCAGCGCATCCTGGCCCAGTGCGCCCCCGACCCCTTTCAGGGAATACCATAGGGGGCACTGGGTTGACTCCTCTGTGGCAAACAGATCTACCTCTGCCTGGCCAAAGAGGTTCCAGATCTTGCGCACTACGTCGCGGTGAAGAGACCACTCTCCCGGAGCAGGTGCCTGGCGGGATAGAGAGTCTGCAACCTGGTTCTTCCGCCCCTGTAGATATGCTGCGCGCAGGGTGGACAGACGGGGAAACGCCCATTCCAGGAGATCCCTGGACACCTCCAGGAGACGTGCTGACCTGGTGCCTCCCTGGTGGTTGATATGGTAAACAACAGAGGTGTTGTCCGTTCGAACCAACACATGCCTTCCTTCTAGGTGGGGCAGAAGGCACCTGAGGGCCATGTGCACAGCCCGCAGCTCCAGCACGTTTATGTGCTCGGTGCGCTCCCTTGGACCCCAGAGACCCCGAACCGCTCTGTGTTGCCACACGGCGCCCCAGCCCTTGGGGCTGGCATCCGTGGTGATCACTTCCCTTCGAGACACCACTAACCCCATTGGAACGCCACAGGACAAAAGGGTCCTGTCCTGCCAATGAGCTAGGGCACGGAGGCACATCCTCGTCACCATGAGCCTGTGACGTCTGTGCAGCCTGGCATCTAGGTGAAAGCTGTTGAGCCACCGCTGCAAAGGACGCAGAAGGAGCAAACCCAAGGGCACGACACGAGTGACCGATGTCAGTTTGCCCAGCATTCGCAGGAAGATGCTGTAAGGAAACTGCCTGCCCAGCCTGAATCGACCGACAAACTGGAGTATGTCGTCCACCCTGTGAACAGACGGACGGGCCTTCATGGTAGTGGAGTCCAGATGCATCCCAAGAAAGGTGGTTGTCTGAGATGGAACCAGACAACTCTTTGCAAGGTTGACTTTGAGGCCCAACCGTGACACCTGGAGAAGAAGCCGGGACGTATCCCGAGAGGCAGCTACCTGAGTGGGAGCACAGAGAAGCCAGTCGTCCAGGTATGGCAGAATCCTGACTCCGGAGGCCTGCAGAGGAGAGAGGGCCGCTTTCACGCAACGAGTAAACACCCTCGGGGAAAGGGAAAGCCCGAATGGGAGCACCCGGAATTGCCAATGGCGAGCCTGATAAGCAAACCTGAGAAAGCGGCGATGTTCTGCCGCAATAGGTACATGAAAGTAGGCATCTGTCAGATCTACTGACGTAAACCAATCCCCTGCCACGACAGTCTGAAGGACCTCTGCTGTGGTGAGCATGTGGAATGGAAGGACTTTCATGTACTGATTGAGTCCCCTTAGATCTAGAACGGGGCGAAAACCGCCAGTCTTTGCCACGAGGAAGTACGTAGAATAGTAGCCTCTGGGTTGCCGCAGAGGATCCACAGCCTCGATTGCTCCCTTGGCTAGGAGGGCGGAAAGCTCCTGGTCTAGTGCCAAGGATTTCACCGGGTCGGTGATAATGGTCATCATGACCCGGCGTGAGAGAGGGGGCCGCCGTTGGAACTGGAGTCTGTAGCCATGGGTTAGGGTGGCAACCACCCATGGATCCACAGAGTGAGCAGCCCAGAAACGTAGCTGCTGATGGGAAAAATGTCCGACGGCTGGCCCGGTGGCGTCATCTTCTATCCCCTCGGCCTCTGGGAGCCCTGGGGGGAGGACGTCCAGGATCTGAGGCCCGGGTCGGTCTAGCTGGGCGGCCGACTGGCCTACGAAAGTCCCTGCTGGGTCTCTGCCGCACATCACGGGGATAGGAACCACCAGATCCATCATTAGTCTGAGGCCGTGGCCGAACGCTGGGGGTAGTAGCAGGGCGCCCTGAACGCTGAGGAAAGGGGGGTACGCTCCTGCGAAGGCCAGAAAGCTGCTGGCTGGTCTGACGCGCCTGAATAGTCCGCTCCAGTGCCTCCAGGGCAGCTGACCCAAACAACTCCCCTGGCACGACCGGGACACCCCTGAGGGTCCTACGGCAAGCCTCCGTGAGAGGAGACTGTGCAAGCCAGACCTGTCTACGAGCTTGGACAAGGAATGACATGACACGACCGAGCTCTCTGGTCAACAGCGCAAAGGCCTGCAACGCTGCATCACTAAAGCCAACCGCTGCAGCTGCACCACCAGCGTCCTGAACGGATGTAGAGAGGGCGAACATGAGGTGCGCCAGGGAGTTGCCAAGACGTCCCGCACGCGCTCCTGCATTGTATGCCTTACACAGGAGGTCATCTGTAACCCGGCATTGAGTCCATGGGCACCTGACCTCAGGACGCAGGGCCTCATCTGGTGACACAATAAGTGAAACAACAGCTGGTTCAACTGCTGGCATACGGTCCAGGCCGGCTTTCACCGACTCGTGCATGGCAGCCAACACCCGACCGTCTGAGGAGAGCCGTGATAACGCTCTCGGGTCCCGCCAACAAGCGTGCAACTCCTTAAGGTACTCCTCTGATGGAGGTACAGAAAATGGAGTAGGGGCCCGTCCGCGCCTGAAAAAGGCACTCCCGGAGTCGGACACCTCTCCTTGCGGGAGTTCTAGCTGCAGCTGCTTCAGGGCCATGGACATGACATCCCGCCTGGAACTGTCACTGGCCTCCCCAACTGCACTCCGGGATGAAAACGACCCATTGTCAGACGCTGAGAGGACCCTGCCTCCTCCTCATCTCTGAAATGAGAAGCAGAGGCAGCCAGAGATATGACGTCCTCCTCCGCAACTAGTTCAGGCATGGGTGGAGAGGAGAGCCACCCATGCCTGAAGGTCAGAACCCTCCTGGGGGCACAACTGTGCCAACCGGTCCACCCTCACTGCATGTGGCATAAAACTGCAATTCATGCAGGGGTTCTCGGACAACGCCTCCACAAGGTGCTCATGTCCAAGGCAGGTAGGGCACAGGTCGTGGCCATCCTCTGCCTGGAGGGCAGCCCCACAATCCCTGCAGCTATGGAAGCCATCCATGTCTAAGGTCGACAAGGCTCAACCCAATTAAATGAAAATGCGCTAAAATCGGGAGAGGGGGCGCGAACGCAACCGTCACCAATTATGGCAGAGCCAAGAAATAGGCTGCAAACACAAGGAGGCTGATATTGGGAGAGGGGCCGAACACCCTACCGTCACCAGGTATAAAACCAATAAATCAAAGGCGCTAACGACGTTAGCCCTATTTCACACTCCAGCAAATGAAGTTGGTCACACTGGGAGAGGGGGCGAACACGCTGCCGTCACCAGGTATAAACCGGTAAACCGAAATGGGCTAACAACATTAGCCGTACACAACTTCGGTAAATGAGGTTGGTCGCACTGGGAGAGGGAGCGAACACGCTGCCGTCACCAGGTATAAATTGATAACCCAAAGAACTAACAACGTTAGTCGTTTTCAGACCTCGGTAAATTAACTTATTAGTCACACTGGGAGAGGGGGCGAACACGCTGCCGTCACCAGGTATAAACTGGTAAACCAAAAGGAGCTAACAACGTTAGCCGTACTTCACACTTGAGTAAATCAACTTATAAGTTACACTGGGAGAGGGAGCGAACACGCTACCGTCACCAGGTATAAACTGGTAAACCGAAATGGGCTAACAACATTAGCCGTACACAATCAACAGCCCCAGCTGTAGGTAACAGGGTAACGAAAAGCCGTGAGCTGGGAGAGGGGGCGCGAACGCTACCGTCACCAACAAACAGCTTACTTACCTTCCGAAAAACTTCCACAATCAACCCGTTGCAGCCCTGGGAGGGCGGAGGAAAAACCGCAACTCCGCGCGATGGGGCGTCACACAACGGGGAAGTTAGCGAACCGCTTGCGAGAAGAAAAAAGGAACAGAGCCAAGGATGACAGCAGGCTATATAGCCTCCGAGTGGTCATCCGGCGTCACAGGTGTCAATCTGTTGGTATAATTACTCGAACTGCGCATGCCCGAAGGGAACATTCAGTGCTTTCAGCACCGCCTCTGGCGGTCAGGAGGGATGAAATAGAACTGTCTATCGAAGTTTTTATCGACCCTATTTCTTCCTATCGCACCACACGTCTATCGATCGATAGATATTGTTATTGAATTATCGCCCAGCCCTACTTACAATCCCTTAGAGATAGGGCTGTGCTTTCAATCATATTTATCGTTCAGTTTCAGGTTGGGCCTAAAACAAATAGAAAAACAACACAATCATATAAAAACAATATTATAGCATATTCTACTTTGGAGGTAAGCTCTTATTTTGTAATGTCTACCAACTGAGGTACACTTTCATCCCTTTTAAGGGCTGAAGCCTCATGCGTTGTTTTGAAAAAAAAAGGAGAGGACAAGCAGTGAAATAAAACGTCTTATTGACGTGTGGAAACTGACACTTACTAGGTATGAAACACGGAGGGCATCATGGAAAAAATGAACGTGTCAAACGACCAAAACTTTAACTGTACGGGGCGAAATAACCAGCACCTGGCGGTAATGGCAACATCACCAGCAGGGTTCAGTGCAGTAAAGGTC